>JAQFVV010006239.1:7060195-7225673 GCA_028023455.1 Epiperipatus broadwayi
ACACAATGTAACATCGTCTGTGCTTGTTACAATATATATATATATATATATATGTATATATATATATATATATTGTGCCATTACAATTTAGTCAGTAGCTAAATTTGTAGTAATGTGCATGAAAAAAAATGTAAAACAAAAATCATCATCACATTTTTATATAAAAAGGAAGCTGTAGGGCATCCAAGTTTAAAGCCTACAAGATCAAGTTTTAAAAGCTTAAGGCAGAAAGAGAGTGGGACAACAGTTATATTCTTTAATTGTTTGTGTGTTGATAGAAAACTCAAAAAGAGTAATACACACATTTAACTATTCAATATTTATTTTTTTTGTTAAAAAAATAGAGCAATAACACATATATAGGAAGTGTGTGTAAACTGTTTAATTGTCCTTGTATATTTCAAATATTAAACTCTCTTCAAGGCTAACCTACATTTGCTAAATTCTAATATTTTATTCTATTTCTATTTTATTATTCTATTTCTATTTTTGTTCTTTGTCTATGATTATAATTTGGGACTTAACAGTTGTAGTTTTGGGTTAAAAATTGTAAGACTTTAATGTAGATATTAAAATCATAATTTCTAAAAAGCCTTTAGATTGTTTTATAGGCCTGTTTTATAAATAATTTGAATGAGTGTGTGTGTACATTGAATACATAAACTACATTTTTATTTATTAAATATTGAAAGAAAAAGAAGAAAATCTGTTAAATTATTTTTTTTACTCAACAATGTTGTATTATAAGAGTTGTTTTTCTGTTAAAACTTAGAGACGATGTGAGAAGTCTAATTTTAAAAGTGTCTCATCCTAAGATCAAAAGAAAGAAGCTCAAATTTGAGATGTTACATAGGTGAAAAAAGGATTAAGACTATTTTTCCTTCAAAACAAAAGTTTGTCTAAAAATCAGGATAATGAGATTTTTCATACTATCCAGCTAAAAAACAATTTGGTTAAAAATAAGTTATAAATCTAATTAAAAGAGATGGTCAAAAATAGAAAAAAAATTGGATATAAAAGCAGTTTGGAAAATCAGTTGATATTATAGAGAATTCTAAAAATTTTGAAACTAAGAGACAAGCATTTTTAATTCAGCTGATATCAATTCTAAAAATCATTTTTAATATAAAGTTTTTTTTTGTGAAGATGAAAAACAGCATGGCAGGTTAAAATAAAGATATATTTCATCTGGGGAAATTCCCTGAGTCATCATCAACTAGCACATCATATAGGAAAGAAAAGATGTCTTGTCTGAAAAATAATATTCTACACCTTTCAACTGACCGAGAGAAATAAGATGTTTTTTTAAATACAAAGAAGAAAACATTCACCTGCATTCGAAGGTGATCAAGAAAAAGAGTAATCTACTGATAAATATTAAATTATCAAGTCCAATTAATTGTTCCAGTAACTGAGTTTAAACCCAAGAAAAATTATAAATGTGAAAACAACAGCTGTACTTCATCCACTAAAAAAATCATGCTTGACAGGAAGAGAAGAAAAGTTAATATAATGATTTCTAAATTGTCCACTAAAGCAAATAACCTCAATAGAATCATCATCATCAAATAATTATACATCTCAAGAAAGAGATTGTTCCAAAGAAAAATGGAAATGGTAGATACAAAAGTATAGCTATTAAACCAAATAAATTTGGCTCATTGAAAGTCGCTACAAAAAATAAAACTTGTAATATAAATTTTTTTATATATTTTCTTTATAATATCAGAGACTTAGTAAAATTTTAGCAACAGAGTGATATATTTTCATTTAAAAAACTTTTAAAACAACCAAGATCAATTGAAACCAAGAATTTCTTAATAACGATAAACATAAGCTTCATTAATGATTTTATATGTACTAAAATTATGATTGTCTATTAACCTAAAGTTATGAAAGGTTATTAATATGTAACATATTTTTTATTATTATTTTGTTTTAAATAATATTTTTGTTATTATGGGGATAAAACATGCACTTACATAATAATATAATACTTGTTGCATATATGTGATTGTGTATGAATGTAAAACAATAGGCAATATTAAGAATATTAGAGTATTGTGTTTTAAGTTAAAGTATAGCATTTCAGAGGGTAGAAGAGAGGTGGAGAAAAATAATTTAAAACTTGTTCTGGAAATCTTGCTCTTTCACTTCTACTAACATTTTTTTTAATCATTCTGCTTTACATGTTAGATTATAAAGTATGTGTGCCAAAAAATGAATATTTTTTAATGAAATATTTTCTTGTGAAGAGAAAACTTTAGCAAACTTAGTATCCAATTTGAAATACATTTGATGGGAAAGGGGGAAGAATTTAAAATTAATGTTAGGATTTTAAAACAGTCGATTATGATTATTGTTGTTATTGTTCATATCAATTTTCATGTAGATTAGAAATTTTTATGTATACATTAGAAATGCAGTAATAAATGTTAGTTTGTTTTATTAAACAGAGGTGTATATATTTCATTAAGAGTATTTTATTTTTTTATTAGTTGTGATCATTCATCATCAAGGTGAATATTAGCTATTTAAGTTCTAATTAGATATACTAAAATTAAGCAATAATTATGAATTTCTTTATAAAATTAGGTTTATGATTAGGCTTAGTCCTAAAGCTGTGGTTGAAATCATTATCGTTATCATTATCATCATCATCACCATCACATTTTAATTAATGGGATAGATAAATGTTTAAAGGCCATAAATAAATATTGATTTATTATTATTATAATAATCACCATTCCATCTTCTATATCATACAAGGATGAGTGAATTGCTATCCTAAATTAATAATATAATCTGAGCTAGTAAAACTTATAAAAAATATTGAAACACATTTATTATGTTAAGGTCTAAGAAATGATTTCTGTCTAATGAATTTTATATACTCCACTTTAGTTTAAAGATGTTTTATGTTCACCTAAATTTATTGCACACAGTGATATAGGTCTAAAAGCAAAATCTTCCATTTTTATTAGAAATAAAGTACTAAAAAAGATTCAAATCTGGTACATGTGAAAAAGGTTATAAGTTATATAACTGTGTCTAGGTTCAGATAATCTAGTGGCGCCCTGCTAGACCATATTCACTTGTGATTTATTTAAATATGCACTTGACATCAAACCAAGAGATGAAAGTGAACAAAATCTACCATCTGTATACCTGAGAAGTTATTTTATTGAGTTACCAGGGTACTCACCTACTTGGTGTTATTTCCTGATTTATAGTAGTTTGTTCTTAATAATTTTTTTATAGTTTCTACTTGTTTATTGATGATACAATGCCTGCCTAACCAGGGTTTGAAATAGGCCCCACACTTTAAATGACTTGTCTCCAGGCATTATTGTTTATAATTATTGATACTGTGATATCTTTAGAAATCTAATTATAGAAATATGTTTCATTTAATCCAATGATATTTTAATGTATTTGTTCCATATGTATATTTGAATCTTTTCTACCTTTATCAATATCTTTTGATCAAGTTAAATTATGTTACAATGGATCTTTTGATAATAATTATTAAGTTACAATATATAAAGTTGAAAGGAAAAGTAGAAATAAGCAGAGACAAAAATTTTAGTAGATATTTTCTACACTTTCCTGGAATAAATAAAGGGTTAAATGACTCTGAATTGAAATAGAATTTTATTATAAATTAAACATTTAAACAGGTCTAATGAATATTATTTGTAATTTTGATTTTGAAATTTAAAAACAATCGGGATTTATTTTTGAAATCTTTTGATTAATACTTGAAAATTCTTTTAATTGATGCTTGTGTAAAATTATCTATCTAAGTTAAAACATGTATATCACACTTTGATAAAAAAATTTCAGACTTGTTTTCAAAAGGGATTAGAGAGATTAAAACAACTCTATTCTCCATTAGTATTATTGTCACCTCAGATGATTCTATAAAAGGACTGATAAAAATATCAGTTCAGTTTTGGCTTGCAGTTTTTGTAAGAATTGGCCAAAAGAGTTTGGTTTTAATATTTTGAAAAGCAGTGGCCAAATATGCCAGCTGCAAAGTTTGGATAGTAGTTTTTGAAAAGAAAGATCACTAATATTTTGTAAGAGTTAGCTGCAATTTGTTGGTAACTATAGCAGAGAGTGGCCACAGTAAACCTAGTTGCAAAAATGGCTGGCAGAATATATACAGAAAACTAAGAATGCAAAAAGAAACTGCTCTACAGTTCAATAGTGGAGTTTGAATTCACATAGAGGAAATGATTCACTTCTTTGTGTTGAAATTCAGAGCTACAAATGTGTTCTGAAAAAACCTGGATCAATCCTAGACAAAAGGGAACTAATCAATGCCAACAATCATAACTGAATTATACTTTTACCTAATGATGACAATTTCCTGGATTATGCCTATTTTTCTGATGGACCAAAAACCAAGCTTACCAAGAGAAAGCTTGAAGAAATTGATATATATATATATGATTTTACTTATCTAGACATGCAGGGAATTACAGATAAATGTGTTGCAAGTATATACAGTGAGTTATTTTATTTTAATATTCTTTGCTCTGAAATGACATTTTAAAATTTAGAGATATCTTTTAAATTGTTTAAACTCTATATTTTTCTAAAAAAGTGTAAAGCAAATAAATAATTCTGCTTGGATTAAAAAAATCCAAGAGTTAGAATTAACATTTAAAAGATATTTTAAAATATTTTAGAGAAGCAATCTGTGATAATGCAATCATAATTTTGTTTGAATTAAAATCAAAAACTAAATCTTTTAGAATAATTTAAAAGTGCTGATAATTAATTAATCAACAATCAAAAGTGACCTTCATAAAATTGACCTGATGAAAAATTAGAGTAATCAATCAACAATAATCTGGTCAAGAAATCATATTAAACTGTTGTGAAAGAATTAAACAACATGATTTATACATTTCCAACAAAAAATAATTGTGAAAATAACTTTTAATAACTTTTATTATTATATCAAATAAAATATATGGTATAAACAACAGTGTGTACATATATTTCAATGTGCACAAACATATATGTTAATTATGTAATATAAAAATGAATAATTCTATAATTTTGACAAATTTAGATACGTATTCATGTAATAGTAAAGCATGCAGCTGTATGCATATATATATATATATGTGTTATGTAACCCTCTATATGTAACTTAAAAAGTTTAATCATATATTATTGTAGGACAATTCAAATATGTATAGGAATTATACTGCACATGTCTGTGCATATATCAATGAGTGTTAAATAGACATATGTAAAAATTAATCATTTATTATTATTAAATGTCAATTCAAATATGTCCATTTCTAAATTTTACTGCACTTTGTATGTGCATATATATATATATATTGTGACCTTCTGGTTTGGCACCAGAAATATTTGTAATTGTGTAATATTGTATCAGTAATATCTGATATCATCTTATTAAAAAAAATGAAATAACATGAAAATTTTAATTTTTTTTTAGTAAAGACTTAAAACTATGCTTAAAAGTACTTATAGGTGTAATTTGAGGATTATTAGATAATTAATATTTTATTTTAGTGTATAATCAATGATAGGATAAGGAAGGTGGTATGTCACAAAAGTTGTCAGTTCAGTTTAGGTTGATTCTAAGTGGTTTTATTTGTTTACAGAACAGTATTAAGTATAGAGGATTTGAACTCAGACTTTAAAGCACCCTTCAACTATCCACACTATCTCATACAACCAATTCTCTAGTTCATTTGCTTTTCATATTTTAATATATAGTATAAACAGTGAAATATGTTTAACTCATCATCATTAAAATTGTTGTTTCAGTCACACCAGTTTAATACCTATAGTACATTATTTGTAAATATTCATTTATGTCTGCATCATTATCCATTTTCATTTTTCATTCATATGATTTATGAAACCATCAAATATCATATCTCATATCCAAATATGTAATTTTACCATTACTAGTTTAAAAACCAGCTTAATTACCTTTTAAATGAATTGATGGATCACTGGATTGGTGAATTATTAAGCAACAAATATGCTGTAAAATATTTTGTTTGTTAAAATGATTGTTATTAATTTTATTCTATTACTTTAAGAATACAGAATATTTAATTCTTAGTTCAATTTAATATTTAATTTTTTTTTATTTATTTAAAAGACAAAATAGTTTTTTTTTGTTTCTATTTTTTTCTTACAACAAAGTTTCTTGCATAAATTAAGTCTTAGTCTCTGTCTGATGACTTTGACTTTCAAACGACTTTGAATTGGAAGAATAAATGCTGGGTAATTTTTTTGAGGGCTATAAAAAGGGTTAATTATAATTCTAAAAGGGACTATTACCAAAGAGAACTACCAAAGAAAACTACTAAAAGGGAACTACAAAATAAATACTACTACTCAGATTCTCTGCTGATAGAACTTCAAAGTATTATCTAAATAAAGCTTAATAGTACAATTTTATTAAAAGCCTATTCTTCCAAGAAAAAAAAGCCAAGTTGAAAGTTTAAAGTACTACAAAGTTTCAGGATGATGATTGCATGAACAACCTAAAGGTACATTAATTTTAGTCTTAATTGA
Organism: Epiperipatus broadwayi; assembly: GCA_028023455.1. Classification (NCBI taxonomy): domain Eukaryota; kingdom Metazoa; phylum Onychophora; class Udeonychophora; order Euonychophora; family Peripatidae; genus Epiperipatus; species Epiperipatus broadwayi. The sequence continues at coordinate 7,066,775 of JAQFVV010006239.1, forward strand.
CAATTTGAGAATTCTCAATCATTATTTTAAATGCATGAGTGTATCTACATTATAACATATTTAAAATTAATTAATAATATAAAGAATGGAATGGAAGTACATAATTATATTTCAAAATCATTTTATTTAAATTTTATTCCTACTTGTGAAGAAGACAGAAGAATGGTTGTTTATTTTTCAAAATTATTATTCTTAAATTTTAATTATAGTATTAAGGGAACAACTGCAGCATGTGCATACCTTTGTTATGTTAGAAAAATATGCGAACTATTATTAAATCTCTCAAGAACTCTTTATGATAAATTTTGTGATAGTTATAAAAGAAAAAAGTTAAGAAAGATGCACAGGAATCATTTATTTTATTATCATTTTATTGAAATACTTGCCTGACTATTCATATTTTTTTTGCCTATTAGAAAATGAGACTAAATATATAATTCAACTAATTATCTAATTATTTTTTCCAACTACTATGAGAAATGGATTTAGAAAATTGATGAAACTGAATATGACTATTATTTTATTAATTGTTCTCTTTATTTGCAATGGAATTTCTTATATAGAATATTGCCAACAAGCTCATGGAAAGTTAAATAAATATTATCAGTTCAAATAATTATATACATTTTATGAATGGCTCTAAAAACATGAAATAAATGCCTAATATATTTTATGAGTGAAATGTGAATTATTACTTCTTTTATATAACATTAATAGCAATTTCATTAGCTTCACTAAGAACTCTGAATGTGCTATACTGGAGTCAAAATAATATTGTTATTTGTTTTCCTGCAGGAATGTATTGTTATTGTCAATATTTATCTCTGTGTGCTTATTATTATTATTATTATTCTTATTATTATTATTATTATTATTATTATTATTATTATTAGTAGTAGTAGTAGTAGTAGTAGTAGTAGTAGTAGTAGTAGTAGTAGTAGTAGTAGCAGCAGCAGCAGCAGCAGTAGCAGTAAAAAAATTATTATTATTATTATTATTATTATTATTATTATTATTATTATTATTATTATTATTATTATTATTATTATTATTATTATTATTATTATTATTATTATTATTATTATTTAAGACATGACCAAGGGATGTCATGTATAAACTGTAATAAACTTTTTGTTTTCAACCCAGAAGAGAAAAACAAGAGCTTTATTTATTTATTATTTAATCATATTTAGTAAGTAGATAGTTTAAAGGTTGTTTTATGATTTTATTATTTTTATTATTATATTTATTATGTCTCCAAAAATGTTTCCTAAATATATAATATTAAGGGAATATTATACAAGTTATTTATTATTATTATTTTAGTATAAGCTTTATCATGGGCTGTATATAAACGTACATGCTTGGTAAAATGGAGATGTCCATTTAATGTTAAAGGGGTGAACAGTTATTTTAAAAGAGTTTCATTACATAAAGCCTTATATTACATTCAAAGATCATCCTTTCAAGCTAATTGTGCTTGCATCTTTTGAGAGTGTTAAATAATAAATGAATACTTCCCTCTACAATACAAGGTCTAGCCTTATAGTATATCTTTGCATTTTCCATAGATTAAAAAATAAATAACTGTTTTCAATAATCATTTAACCTAGCTTTATTATTTATCTAAGCCAAGCTTTTACTTTAGACTTGTGCTAATCTAAATGCACTATAAAAAGATTATTTTGTCTTACCTTGCCAATAGAAATTATTGTCTTGTTTCTCAACCGTAATTAATATGTTTTTAAGTTATAAATATTATATCAGATATAAAATGTTTACCCATTATTGCATTTACAGTTGGTAATTAATATTTTTACAGTAGTTCTTTACCTACTTGGATTTGAATTGTCTGTGTATTATTATGCTTGTATATGTGTGTATATTATTAAATTCAACTTTAATAATGTGTAATTTGCATGCAAAAATGATATATAGTCTATCGTTTTTGGAGGATGGCAATGGACTACTCAAATTTGAAAGATTAGAATTTGTTTAAGCATGAATTTATTGTTCTTTATTATGTTTGATAAGAAAAGTGTTTAGTGGCTATTTGTAGTAAAAGTTAATGATGTTTTATTGTGTTTTGTGGGATCGAATAATCTCTCTTTTTTTGTTATTTGAATATTTGATATGGTAGATTGCCTAGTATATCTTATGGGATAAAATAAAATCCCTTTGTCATAAAAGTATTTGATAGGAGATTGACTCCTCCAGTTTTGATATTTGATATTATGAGTTAGAGTATGTGAAGCCAAGTATTTTATCTCCCTGATGTTTTAGTGATAAGATTTATTCCCACCATTTATGTAGTCTCAGAAGTAGACTTGGGAGTTATTGTCTTGTTAGTTATAAAATTAGAATTGTGAAAATCTTTTATCCCATGTGCTTATAGAATGCTTTCATCTTACTCATAGCCATGTGCCAGCTAAATTATTGATAAGAAGAAGAATAAAAGTAGAATTGATTTTCTCATAAAAACAGTTGTGTTAGAATTAGTGCTAAAGCTTGATTGTCCATTGTCATTGTCCATATTATGATTTATTTACTCATTCATAAGTAAACCAATTGGATTAATTAATATTAATTATTTATTGTATGACACACAGCATAATGCAGACACAGATATAAAGTACTAATTTAACCGTTATAAAAAAATCCATCATTAATGCCTAACCTCTATCATTTTGCATTTATTATTTAAATTTCATATCATCAGCTTTCATAATATTTAATCTGGTATAGGCAAGCAAAGGAAGACAAATCATAGTTAATTAGTGGCATTATTCATTTGTTTTGCAAAGATAAAACATAACTAATTCATAGAATTATTTCCATTTTGCAAAGTATAATTTAATCTTATTTTGTGTTCATTCTTAGGTTCAAACCTCTTATTTTAGTTAATGTGCATTTTAAAGTAAAAAATGCCAAGATTTTAGTTTTATTTTATAATGTAATTGAAATATTTAACCTATGTTGTTTGTGATAGACTTATTAGATTAATTAATAATTTAAGCATGATATAAAAGACAAGATGTCGAATATAAAATAAATTTTGTAGTTGATTGCCAGAAATGTAAGGCTATATTATTTCAGTTCCATATGTTTATCAGAAGTGATTGACAACTGAAAAACACTTTTGCAATAAAATATAAAGATTTTATTTTAGTTTATTCTTTAGGGTTAAAGATATAATGTGTTGCCATAAGTCAATCAAAGTGACTTGATAGACGAAATGTATCAGATAAGAAGTTAGAAAATTACCTTCACTTAAATAATCAAATTTATTTTCTGAAGATTTATTCTCCTACCTATCTTAATCACAATCAGTATAGATTACTCATTTTATCATAATCAAGAGCTTTATTATTATCTACAATGGCTAATTTAATTAAATATTCTTCCTCATTACTTAGCATTCATCTACTGTAACTAGAATCTTCAGCATTATTAACCTTAAAATATATTTGGTTAGTAACTTGTACACTGAAATAATGCAGTACTATTTTTAAGCAGTTAAATTTAAATACAGATTGACATAATAATATTTATGATTCCATTATTTTAAAAAAAAAGCTACTAGATTTATTAATCCTTATATACACACCATGGGCAGCTAATACCAAGATCTAAGGTTACATATGAACTTGAAAATAATGCTATTTTTATTGTATTCGATATCTGTTTATATATATGTAATAAAATTGTAATAAAATTATAATTATGATAATATATCTTAATATTAAGTATAATAAAATAAAGAAATACTTTCAGTTATTTTCATAATCTTTTTTGACTGAAAAACATTTAAATTTAAACTTGGTAAAAGTAAACGTCATAATGTTACATCTCAAGAGTTATGGATTTTAATGTTCATGCTTTATCTAATGTTTATTAATTAAAGATATTTTATTTTTATTTATCAAAATAGTGATAGCCTCTTTCATTTTTCCTTTATGTTTTCTTTCCTCATTAAAAATCTTAGTATTTTCCAAATCGAAATTGAAAATAAACACGTTTTTGCATGATCAAGAAAAAAAAAAAGATGTTATTATTAAATCATTAGTTGTCTTAATTTTTGTAAGTTTTACCTTTAACCTTTTCTCAATACTACATGTCAATTCATCTATATATATACGTTACAATTATATGAAATTTGATATATAATAATACTTTTTTGTTTCAAAGCTATATTTTTTTAATTATTTATCAATCTATTAGGTGAAATGTAAAATATAAAAAAATATATAAATCTAGATAATTTTTAATAACATTAGCTTAAATATTTTAAATTTAAGGAATAGATATCCGTTTTTATCTTGAATTTTCTATTAAATTAGTATATGTTTTAAATTGGCATAAAACATAGCAAATTTTTTTATTCATTTCCAACTTTAATCAACTCGTTTGAAAATTTTTCAATTTTTAATATTTTGTGATTTATCACTTTAATAAAACATAATTTCTCGTTGCAAATAAAAAAGATCCAAAATTTGCTATATTATACACACCTGGTATATTTGACTTACAACATATATGATCTTTTCCCGAAATTATTTGATTATCAATTCATAATTTAAGAAACCACCATTTTTTGTAAATATAAATCCTGATATTTAATATCTTCATTCTGAAGCTTTTCAAGTATCTATTTTGAACCACTTAATTTGTTTAACTCACCCACAAAGCAATTTATACTATCTTCATGTTCCTCAACAAAAACATTATCATTGTATCTTTTGTAAACTTTAATCTCTGTAAAATTACAATTATTAAAAGTTTTTTTATAGGTAGGCAAAACAAAATTATAAATTTATGCAAGTAAAGTAGTCTCATGAGGCAAGACATTTTGTAGTATTTATCTTCAAAATGAACATTAATGATTCAATAATGAATTTTATAGTAAATTGGAAAACACTTTAACTTTTTAAGACTTATTTAATAATTTGTGTGGAATCTATTGTATGGTTAAACTATACATTTCTATTACATCTAATGAGGCAGTTATATCAATTTTGTCACCTACAATAGTTACCCTACACTAAAATGTTTTGGAATAACTTACCAATGTCTTTAGATGTATGATACATAAATTAATCATCAGAATCCATCATAAATCACAAAGGATTTTTAGCCATATGCATGCTTTTATATTTTTGCAAATATTAAATTACATAAAGATGGAAATCCTTTGAAACTTGTGATGGATTTTGATGGTTTATTTCCTAACATATATCTAAATATATTAACAAAATATTTCAAAACAATTTACAATAAGGGAAAATTACTATTACTTCACTTTTTGAATTTGATGACAAAATAAGAAGATTGTATTTGATAAAATGGACATTATTGCTTCATTGAATGGGATAAAAATATAAAATTCTATCGATAAATTAGATTGCATAAAGATTATTGAACACTCTTTAATAAGTAAAGGTGTTTGTCAATATATTATAAAATTTGTTATTGTTTATTTGAGATTTACTAAAGATAATATTGCTGCTTCTTTTGAAGGCAAATACTATAAAATCTCTAAAGTTTAGTCCATGGGTCTATATATAGTTACACAAATTTATAAATTTACTTTGTCTATTTATGAGAAAAAGATTTTCAATAATTGCAATTTTAGGGGATTAAGATTTACAAAAGATATGATAATGATGATGTTTTTGTTTGTGGATATAAAGATAGTATAAATTGCCTTGTGAATAAATTAACCAATTAAATGGTTTAAAATGGTTTGTTATAAGTGAACAGAATAAACTATTAAATATCTTGATTTGTATATTACATTAGATGATAATTTATTAAATTATAAATTGATAATAAAAGATTACTAAAAAGGAGTTAAATATATTGTAAACAAATGTACTGTTATGTATGAGATGATTATTCATAAATCATTTTTATTTAACAATGAGGAATTATATTACGAAAATGATAAATCACAAAATATTGAAAAATTTATAGAAGAGATAATAAATTTGCTATACTTGTGTCAATTTTAAAAATATATTAATTTAATGTATTCGAACAGTTAATGGTAAAAAAACTGATATTTATTCCATATGTTTTAAATTGTCAAGCTACATAAAAATATGTACATATTTATAGAATATTTATATATTGTGTTCCACCTAATGTTTTTATATTATTATAAAAGATTGAATCTTTTACTATATCTAATATAAAAATTATAATACAATATATTTTTAATATGTATTTTGGGAAACAATTCATTTAATATTACAGTTATTTGGAAAAATACTATAAACAGAGGTCATCGCAGATGCCTTGCAAACAAGTAGTTGGTTGCAGACGGTTTTGGGTTCGCCTCCCGGCCGATGCTATGACATATGAAAAAAAACAAAAAACAATGTATTTCTAAAAATATATAGCCTGGCAGCAAGAGTTATAAAGTCTTTTTGCTCCCTAACTTGGTTTAATATGCTGGTTATTATATTCGTTTTTATTATACGTAATAAATTAAACCTTTTTAATTATTATATATAATATATAAGATACATAAAAGAGTATAAGATGCAAAGGGATATAATATTTCAAAAAAAATTTTTAGCTATAGAATTTTTCTGAATCGTTGAGATATTAAAATTATTACTCTATTATAGTGTTCATAATATATATATATATATATATATGTGTGTGTGTGTGTGTGCGTGTATTTGTTTGTTTTATAAATAATGTTTTCGAAAACAACTGAGCTTAATAAAATAAAATTAAAACACCAAGTTTCTACAAGATAACACTTATCCTCAACTGGGTGAAAAAACAGTAATAATCAAGTGGTTGTAGCAGAGACAATTGTATCACGTAAACTGACTTAAATTTCGTAGAATTTTCAACAATTATTCATTTGATAATTTTATTGTTCCATCACGTTTGTTAATACAATTTAAAATCCAAGCTTTAAACTCAGTATTATGCAAACCATCTATCTGGATAGAAAATATCGATAATGCATTTGTTGTTTCCTCAGATGAGAAAAAGAATTGGATGATTTCTTATTACATATTAATAATCTACATCCCCAAATTAGGTTCACCATGGACATGGAGAATGATAGAAAACTCCTTTTATTCGATGTTCTTGTTTTTATAACTAATAATGATACCTTAACATCTATCTGTAGGAATTTACACATACTGATAGATTTCTAAAGACATCATCTTACAACCTTCTTTATAGCTAAGTCACTTTTCACAAGAGCATTCTTGCTCCCAAATACATCTACATTAATGTAAGAGATTAAGCACATATGTGATGTTTTATTAAGGAATGGTTACAATCCCAATATTATAAATAAGACAATGTGCAAATTAAAAGCTCCCTCCTCTTTAAAAAAAGCAAGCACTTCTATTAGGATTTGCATTATTTATATAAAAGGAACTACAGACAAGATTGGAAAGGAACTGAAATGCAGTGTCATAAAAGCAGCATTCTCTAATGAACAAAAGATTAATAGTATTATCAAACCTAAGAATGTAATCTCTCTAGAAATGTGGCATTTGCCCAACCACATACATAAGAAAGAGCAATTGTCATTTAAGTGCTAGAAGAGATGAACATATTAATGCATTGAAAAAACTCTTAACATTTTCAGCACTTCCTCTCTGTGTTTTAAACACTGCCCATTATATAGATTGTTTAAATACTAAATTCATATCCACATGCAACAACCTTTATCAGAAAATATTTAGAGAAGCTGTAGAAACATTTAAAAAACAAATTGCATTAACTAACATGATGAAGCAATAAAATTACCAACTGTATAAAAAAGTTTCCTCATGCAAATTAATAAAACTTTAAAAAACATTACCAATTTTAAATCAATTTATATATACAATTATCTCTGCTATAGTCATGAGATTATTAATGTTTTTCATTCAGTTAAAGACTGCTATCTTATCAGAAACATTAGGGTTTTATTTTAATTTATTAAACATGTTTGCTCCCAAAAACATGATTTATAAAACATCATATGCCTGTGAAAACAATACTGTGTATGATTTAAAATCCACTAATAGTTATAATAGGTACTTGTCTAATCATAGCTAAGAGAATTTCTTAAAACAGAGAACTGAGACACAATATTTCCCAATTTTAAATGTTCACTAAATTCTATTGCCATGTTAATTATTAATTATCCATGCACTCTTACTAATTATAATTTTACATTTTACTATAGTTTAATTATTTTTCAATACACATATAATATGATACAATCATTCATAAATGTATATATTGTGTTATTTATAGGCTAAAGCAGGAACTGGTTTATTTCATAAAGAAGATGAAAAGTATTATTTAAATGGTGTATTCACCTATCCAAGAGGATTTTGTAAAAAGAACAATAATTCAGACACAAGTATTTTTGTTGCAGCACCTGTATATTTGTATATAAATTGGATTTACAAAGTTATTAATGGCAGTTTTAAACCAGTAGCTAATCTGACTAAATCTTCCTTATCATTTCCACCTCTGGAGTTATGTAAAACATATATTACAACTTTGTGCTTTGTTGTAAGATTATATTTTAAATAATAATAATAATAATAATAATAATAATAATAATAATAATAATAATAATAATAACAATAACAACAACAACAACAATAATAATAATAATAATAATAATAATAATAATAATAATAATAATATTGTTGTTGTTGTTATTATTACTATTAATGTTATTGTTATTATTATTGTTATTATGATATAGGAAAAGAAAAGATCAAACAATAATTTTTTTGATTATTGCTGCTGACTTTGTAAAGTTAACATGTGTTATTTGTCTCTCTGATTTTTGGATTCTATAATTCTTATTTGGCTAAGTTTTTTTTTTCCTAATTCTTATGGTATTATTAAGAAGAGTTTGGAGATTTTATTGATGTTGTTTTGAATGTATTTTATTTTCTAATGGTTTTATATTTCAATTGGTACTCTAACCCAACCTACACGATGGCCACTAGAAACGCTGTTTCTGTGTTAGCACACAGAACATACAGGGTAGGGGCCTCAAAAGCAGACGACGCTTTTTCCAGCCTCTAGGTGGCGCTGTTCATTATGTGTACACACAGGAACCTTCCACAAGCTATCTGGCAGCTTACATCGTCTGCTACCAAGAACCTAGGTGGCTCTGATTGCCTAAACACATCTAGCTTACGTGTCATCTGCTATCAGAAACTACCAAGATTCTGCCCACTACAAGGCGCGCTGTTTCTTCACGTTACACATGGAAAAACAGCAACCTCTAAATGCCTCCTTGCTAGCATTTATGAACATAGTACTTAAAACGTTGATGGCCTATAATATACAGGGGTGATTAATTTATGTCATAACTATTTAAATATATGGTCAAACGTAATAGTTTTACATTCTATTTCACCATTTCATGAATCGATGTATTTTTCAATTATGATGTTTTAAAAAGTGATCTGTTTTTTTTAATTATTTACTCTAAAAGTGGGTTGTTGTTTTTTTGTAAATAAAAAAAAGGTAATTTTTATCACAATCTAAAAATCGGTCTGTGTTTTTTTTTTTTGTTTTTTTTTTAAAAAAAAGCTACTTTTTGTTTCTACGGCAGTATTTCTTTCAAAACTGTATTATTTTAAAAGATTATTGTTTGTAAAACTTTTTTTTTACACTTTCAGTTAATATTTCCAATAAATTTTAAAGTAACACTAATTATATTTCGGTTTACAGATTACTATTTGGAAAAATAAAGTGTTATTTGCGTGCTGGGTATACCGTGTGCTGTTTATTCGCACGCAATAATTCGAAGATCTGTTTATCAAAACTTACCTTTCACAATAATATTCAAGGCATAAATATTAATTAAAATTGTATTTGGAATTTTAGAATCATTTTAATAACTAAAAATGTCATATACTCTACAAGGAAATTTCAAAATAATAGGTTTAATAAGTATGGGAAAATTAAGATATTATACAGAGTCAGAAAAAAGAAAGATTTAGAGCTATATATATATATATTTAATATCTTTATTGATGGTTGGAATTTAAAAAGTTTCTTTCAAAACTGATGCTCATGTTAGGCTTGTATACTGTTAAAATTAAAACTATTAGTCCTCATAAAATTTTGGAAAACATTGCCTGTCAAAATTGGATGATCATTGAAAATTATATATGAACTTAATAGCCTAAAATTCAGAAGCCTGATAGTACTGTCTTTGCCAGTGCACTGTTTCTTTCTTTCATTATTGATACATAAGTAAGAACAGGTAAAACACATTTATTAAAAATCATCCTTTACAAACACATAGGTATATTTCCTTTTAGTATCAACTTATTTCTACCAAAAGCACTCCAACCAAGTTTAATTCTATGATTAATTTCATCCATTATGTTTCCATCTGTATTAATAATCTGACCAAGGTGTTTGTAACTGTTAACTTCTTCTAACTCATCATAATCAATCTTTATTTTCATATTTTAAGAAAATCCATTAAACATTACTTTAGTCTTTTTAACATTTATCTTTAGTTCTACTTTCATCTGATAACTCCTGCAACATTTCCTGCAGCTCTGAAGCATAAGTTGCAAAAACAACTACATCATCTGCGAAATCTAAATGACTTAAATAATCTCCATTTACTTTCACTCCTTTAGCTTCCCATTTTAATTGACAAAATATTTCTTGCAGCACTGCTGTAAAAAGTTTTGGAGATATGGAGTCACCTTGTCTTACACCCTTCTCAATGTTGTCTTTAATAATCTTTATTAAAAAAATAAATTTACTGATAAAGATTTCATAAGAGTTTTCCAATCAGCTTCTTAAAGTTTATAACTAAATTCTTTAATTCATTCCCAGACAGAATTATTTAGACTGCAAGTGAGACTTTGTTAAAAGAAAGCAAAATTATGCTGGAAAATGAGACACCAACAATACAAATCTAACATCACTTCTGTTGAGAGAAAAATCTATTAAATCTTAAACTAGATAAATCTATAAGCATTCTTTCTTCTAACAAGAGCAATGTAACATTTGTAAATGGATAATAGTAATTATGATACAATAAGAGCTTCTCCCAATAGACTAAAAGTCCCATACTAGCTATGAATCACAACTGTAAATATTATTCAGAAAGCATCCCTGATCACAGCTATTTCAATGATTCAGAAAAAATTAGATTGACATATTTTGGCAAAAATTCCACATCTTTGTGGTCATCTAAAATCAATAAAGGTCAGGTTCCATTAAGATCTATTGTTAATTCTGAAAACTCACTATATCAATAATTCTAATGTTCTTAGTCCTTTGGCATACAAGAGACAGTTCTCTGTTAGAGATTCTAAGAACATTGTAGAATTAATCAACATGAAACGTGAAAGAACTGACATATTGGTAAATTTTGATGTGAAAAACTTAATCACAAAAGTACTCTGTGATGAAGCATTATCTAATGTAAAAAAAAGATTAAATAACAATAGTAGTGTATAAACCAGAATATTTTTTTCCAATTGATAGTTTAATTACACTTAACATTCTGCACAGCATACCATTATTATATACTATAGAATTCTCCCAACAAAATCAAAAGATGCTTTTTTATTCCTTATTGCTATCTCTGATCAGCAATATTTATATGGAAGAACTTGAAACTACAACCATAAATAAAATTCTATCTACAATTAAAGTCTGGCTTTTCTATCACCATATAGTAAAACATTACTACAAAGAGTCAGGATACTAACAATAATTATGTTCTTTTAATTAAATTCACAATAGAATTAAAACAAGAACAGATACTACAGTTCTTAATTTTCTTTTGACATGATTCCCTCATAGCAAAATCAAAATTACAATCAACAGAAAACTCACACACTCTAATCAGAATAAAAATTCTTATTCAGAAACCAATAACTTGGAAAAAGAAAAATCATATAGCATAAACTCTCATGAAAAATACTTATTCATCAGCTATCATTATGAATTAGCCAACTAAAAGAAACACCATAAGAAAAAACAATTATACGTATTAGAGCGAATCCATAGATATTAGTAATTGCAGCTAAACTAAAGAAAATCTATGATCAGTATATTAAGATAGCTTTCCAAAGTCATAAGTGCCCTGTGAAAAATTCTAACTTCTATAAAACACAAACTGCAAATATTGAAAAACAAAAATTGCATCTATGAAATACCATGTGAATATGGAAGAACATATATGGCTGAAATCATCTGACTTATTTCAAAATACATAATTAAAAGAGCAAAAAGTAATGATTAAAAAGAAAAACCAAATGCACCTAAAATACATTGGACAAGAAAAATGATGGGCAGAAAGTAAAAAGTAAAATTTGTATAAACCAGTAGATAACTTCATAAATCAGTCTAATGTAAATAATTCATAATATTTCAAAACTACTTATTAACCTTGCCCTTAAAAAACTGGAGAAACCAAGAGAATCTTCATAGATAAATATATAAAATTTCTAGTGACTTGATTTTTCAGAATAGCCTAATTAGTAAGAGCAAGCATTACCTTAAATTCACAAAACTAAAAATCCAAGGTTCAATTTCCATGCTACTACTGTCACTGGTAAGGCCAGCAACATTTGAAGAAAAGATGAGAAAAAAACAGCACTCAAAATGTTGTAATAAATTAATCTGTATGCTTTGCTAACAGTTGAATGTATTTAAAAGTTTAAATAAATTTGATATCTTTTAAAAATATTTCATAATTAATAACAGATGATGGAAATAGTTCAATATATAATTACAGGTAAAATCCCTATCATCATAAATTTTCAGATAAACATTTCCTGTTTTCAAGTCAATATATATAATGCTTGGGACTGTTGTTGTATCTCCAGAATAGTCTAAAGACTTATTTGAATTGAAACACCTATTGTAGTAAGGAATTTGACTGCAATGGTATGTTGACTAGATATCTTGAGATTTTATTAATCAACTATTTGGATGGGTGATTTAACTATTAATGGGATGTTGTTTATACATGTATATCATATTTTGAAATTCTGAAAAAGCTAAAATCGGTAACTTTTCCTAAATTCATTTATTTTTGTTTTTATAGAATATTTGCTTATCAATAGTTGTTCTTTATTAAAATTAAAACTGCAAAATTTTTATATGTTCATTCATCACCTGTGTTATTCACCTCCAAATCATAAGTCTTTGACTTAGTAAATGAGACTTATGCAAAGCATTACAATCAGAATGACATTGCTTTGAGTGAGATGAAAATCTATCAGAAGATAAGTCTATTTTATAGCAGTCAAGATAATTTCAGGTCTAATGATGCATATTAAAATCACTGTTATTAAAAAGCTAGTAATTGTATTTGAGTTGACCAAATGCCAGACCATTGATTCTCCTTCTCCCAACACACACACAAACATTAATTTCTTGAATACTTAGCACTGCACATCATGCTCTTGATTGAATGCCTCCAGTAGTTAAGTGACCAAATTTATACTTAAATAAAATTCGAGTGAATAAGGCATGGGCATTCACTATTTCATTCTAGCTCAGATTAATAAAAAAGGATCAATGGTCAAATATTTTCTTTGTTTTCTTTTTTTCTCCTGAAAATTTCTTAAAATTATTCATTCCCCAATTGTTTTTAATTAAGATATGAACATTGGAAGTCAGAATCCAATGTGCACAGTAATTGTTTTTACTATAAAGTGCTATTAAAATGGTTTAGTATCTTTGGACTTCTCCATAGAATTTCATTTATAACTTGTACTGCAGCTATACCTTAATTTTGTGACTGGGCAATTATGTAGCCTACAACTATTGTAACTATCCAATTTTTGTATTCTTGAATCTAAATATTTAAATTATTTGACTGATCTCTTAAAAATACAAATTACAAACATCCTCAAATTGCATTAGGGAAGGGGAAAGCATAATTTGTGATTCATTTTAGAGATAATAATATACAAAATAAAACTCTAATTTCATTCATATCTAATTATGTACCAATAAAAGCTAAATACCTAAACATTTAATATCCTCTTAATTCTTATGATATTTAAGATAATTTAGAGTTGCACCTAACAATATGAAAAATTAGGTAAAAATATTATTCATTAGTAACTCTTTTGTCTTACTTTCAAATAATTCAAATTAATGATACGAAAAAAGATATAGAAAGTATCTTTCATATTAGGAACAAAGAAATTATAATTCTTTAACATACCATTCAAAAGAAAATTACTTCTTATATTTATTTATATTCATTAATTAGAAAATTGTTAATTATAAAGCACCCATTACATTAAATATTAGAAATATACTTCAAATAATATATATAAACATGCTTTACAAAAATGTTTTCAATTTAATAATTCAAGGAAATTACTTTAATATGTTGACTTTCCCAGTATCATTATCTAATCTAATTGTTGCTGTTGCATTTTTATAAATATTCTTTAAAATATGACACTATCTTGGATCTATACCTGAATGATATCTCTAGAATTGTCATTATAATGTATTATAGCATTTTCCTGTAGATTTCAACAATTATTAACTTATGGGATTGTGATCAAACAGAAACAGTGGCCAACTTAAAGGAGATAATAAATATACTTGAATTTATTTACTTGTTAGAATCTCTACAGATTTTCTAATATAATATTTGTGAGTAGTTAGGTGGTTTAATGAATCTATAAATGAATTTCTAAATAGACAAATTTTAATATATATCACCCAACAGAGACACTTAAATATTTACCAATTTCACAATATCAACTAATAAACTATAATTTATTTTGATTAATCATTAAGATTTGATTTAATGCAAAAAATAGTCTACACTCAGGAGGTTACAAATTTCTTGCCATCCTATTAATTGAAAGGAAACCCTTTGATTCCTCTTGGAGGCCTTAAAGGAACTGAGCAAGGCAAATTCTTAATGACCACTCCATACGTTCTTGTCATTGCAGCTGTTATTACTATGTGATTATTCATATAGTATATAAACATGGATGGGCTGCTCACCAACACACATTATCCAGCATGATGAGGTTATTGGATTTTTACCTCTGAGTTTAAGATCAAGAAACACCATGGACTTTCTTCTCAGTTGCCTGATAAGGCAGAATGAATTTTTCCAATATATATACAATTATGACAGACAAAAATAAATCATGGCCCTTATTCTCAGGAGACTGTAAAGTCAACAACTAAGGAAGCAGTTTGTGGCCGAAGGCAGAGGGTTCTCAGAATCCCCTGATTGTGGACACAGGCTGTCATTTAATGATGCCTTTTTATTTAGGTACTTGTAACTGCAGATCACTTTCAAGTGAAGGAAGATTGCAAGAGTTAGAAAAAAACTGTCTTATAGGGATATTATTGGACTTTGTGAAGTTAGAAAAAAAGGTGAAGAGACAATTGTTTTAAAAAGTGAACATGCACTCTACTATAAAGGCACAAATATTGGAAATACAAGTGGAGTAGTATTCATTATAAATAAAAAGTGGAAGAACAACATTGTGGAGATTGATGGTGTATCAGACAAGATTAGTTTTACAACTTAATAGTAGATACTAAATGCAGATAATTCAGGTTTATGCCCCAACAAGTTCTCAAAGTGATGAAGTAGTAGAAGATTTTTATATGGATGCACAAAAGGCTTTGGATCAGACTTAACAACAATTTAAAATTGTTATGGGAGACTTTAATGCTAGAATTGGAGGTAATTTTGGTTATGGTAATAGAAATGAGAGAGGACAGAGACTTGTGGAGTTTGCAGGAAAAGGAAAACTTTATATTATGAATTATTTTGAGAAAAATGTTAAAAGGAAATGGACATGGAAGCATCCAAATGAAAGTACAGCAGAATTGTATATTTTGACTAACAGAAAATACATATATCAAGATTGTAATGTTCTCAATAAATTTAACAGAGGAAGTGATCATCGGTTAGTAAAATGTGAAGTACATGTTAATGCAAAACTAGAGAGACAAAAAATATTAAGAAAAACAATATTTACAGTTAATATTCCTAATTTTCAGAAACATTCTAATGAATTTAAAATAGAACTTACAAATAGGTTTCAAGTCTTAGTAGATTTTGAACATGATTCAGATTTGAATGAAATTAACTTGAAAACAACTGATATACTTTTAAAAACTTCGACAGCACTTGATCAATAAAATTTCTACTGAGACTAGAGAATTTATGAAGAAAAGAAGGAATATGAAGATATACAAAAATGATGTATTAAAAAGGATTGAATATCTCAAATTTTGTAAAATGATGCAGAAAAGATTTGAAAATGATATAAGAAAGTATAACTATGAACTAGCAAGGAAAGCATCAGAAGGGAATGAAAGTCTCAAGAGTGTAAAACAACATTTTGGTATTGGTAGGAAATTCATATCTGCAATAAAAAAAGCTGTAATTATTACTAAAAAGAGAGATGACATCATGAAATATATAGACTTTTATCAAAAATTATATAGTAATAAAAAACAAATACCTCTTATATCTATGACATCTTCTGAATTACCCAGAATTTTAAATGAAGAAGTGAGACATGCAATTAAATATATGAAGAAAGAAAAGACTCCAGGTAATGGTAGAATTATAATTGATATATTAAAAGAAGCAAGAGAAAAAATAGAATTTTTTTTAGCAATGTTATATACCAAATGTCTAAATGATAAAGAAGTACCAGATGATTGGAAAAATGCAGTAGTAATATTAATATTTAAAAAAGGTGATAAAGAGGATATTAGAAATTACAGACCTATCAGTCTTTTATCAGTTGCATACAAAATTTTTACCAAGATAGTTACAACTCGTCTACAGAAAACATTGGATTTCCCCCAACCAAGAGAACAAGCTGGATTTAAAAATGGTTTTAGTACAGGAGATCATATCCAGATATTGAGAGAAGTTATACAAAGGACAAATGAATATGAGTTGCCATTATGTTTTGTATTTGTAGATTATGAAAAGGCATTTGAATCTATAAACTTTTCTTCAGTGATTAAAGCATTGGATCATCAAGATATAGACCCAAGATATTGTCAAATTTTAAAGAATATTTTTAAAAATGCAACAGCAACAATTAGATTAGATAATGATACTGGGAAAGTCAACATTGAGAAGAGTGTAAGACAGGGTTACTCCATATCTCCAAAACTTTTTACAGCAGTGCTGCAAGAAATATTTTGTGGATTAAAATGGGAAGCTAAAGGAGTGAAAGTAAATGGAGATTATTTAAGTCATTTAGATTTTGCAGATGCTGTAGTTGCTTTTGCAACTTATGCTTCAGAGCTGCAGGAAATGTTGCAGGAGTTATCATTTGAAAATAGGACTAAAGATAAATGTTAAAAAGACTAAAGTAATGTTTAATGGATTTTCTCAAAATATGAAAATAAAGATTGATTATGATGAGTTAGAAGAAGTTAACAAACACCTTGGTCAGATTATTAATACAGTTGGAAACATAATAGATGAAATTAATCATAAAATTAAACTTGTTTGGAGTGCTTTTGGTAGAAATAACTTGATACTAAAAGAAAATATACCTATGTGTTTGTAAAGGAAAATTTTTAATAAATGTGTTTTACCTGTTCTTACTTATATATCAATAATGAAAGAAAGAAACAGTGCACTGGCAAAGACAGTAATATCAGGCTTTTGAATTTTAGGCTATTAAGATCATATATAATTTTCAATGATCATCCAATTTTGACAGGCAATGTCTTCCAAATTATTTATGAGGACTAATAGTTTTAATTTTAACAGTATACAAGCCTAACACGAGCATCAGTTTTGAAAGAAACTTTTTAAATTCCAACCATCAATAAAGATATTAAATGTATATATATTTTGCGCTAAATCTTTTTTTGTGTGACTCTGTATAATATCTTACTTTTCTCATACTTATTAAACCTATTATTTTGAAATTTCCTAGTGAGTATATGACATTTTTAGTTATTAAAATGATTCTAAAATTTTAAATACAATTTCAATTAATATTTATGCCTTGAATATTATTGTGAAAGGAAGTTTTGATAAACAGATCTTCAAATTATTCCTTATGAATAAACAGCATGCTGTATACCCAGCATGCAAATAACGCTTTATTTTTCCAAATAGTAATCTATATACTGAAATATAATTTGTATTACTTTAAAATTTATTGGAAATATTAACTGAAAGTGTAAAAAAAAAGTTTTACAAACAATAATCTTTTAAAATAATACTGTTTTGAAAGAAATACTACCATAGGAAAAAAATTTCACTTTTTTAAAAAAAACACAGACCGATTTTTAGATTGTCATAAAAATTACCTTTTTTTTATTTACAAAAAAAAACCACTTTTAGAGTAAATAATTAGAAAAACATATCACTTTTTAAAAAGTCATAATTTAAAAATACATCGATTCATGAAATGGTGAATAGAATGTAAAATTATTACTTTGACCATATATTTAAATAGTTATGACTTATAAATCAATCACCCCTGTAAATTATAGGCCATCAATGTTTTAAGTACTATGTTCATAAATGCTAGCATGGTGGCATTTAGAGGTTGCTGTTTTTCCATGTGTAACATGGAGAAACAGCACCACATAGTGGGTTAGAATCTTGGTAGTTTCTGATAGCAGACAACACGTAAGCTACATATGCTTACAGCAATTAGCATCACCTAGGTACTTGGTAGCAGATGATGTGATCTTCCAGCTCGCTTGTGGAAGGTTCCTGTGATATGATGATGTGATGTGATGTATTATGGCTTCTCCTTAAACGAAGTCAAGAATATCTTAGCAATTATGCCCAGATAAACCTGTTAGCCACTTTATTTTACATTCCCCACTCTAAATTTACCCATAATCTGCTCTATCCCATTTCCATAACATAATCTTTGTCAACTCTATAACCTTTATATCTAAATTCCTCTTATCTTTTTCCAAACCCAGCATAAAAACCAATAATTCACTTTCTGTATAATCACTCTTTTCATATTTATTTTTCCACAACTTTATTATATGTACCCTTTCTGGTTTCAAACATTTACATTCAATTAACAAATGCCTAATATTTTCTATTTCTTTCTTACATAATTTACAAAATTAATCACCCATATTTTTCCATTTACATGTATATTCTTTTGTAGCTAAAGATCCTTTTCGAGCCTTAAACAATAAACTACTTTCCTTATTATTATCATATATTAACTCACACCTAATATTCTGTTTATTTCTATATATATTTAAACTCTTTTTACTCTCCATACTATTTCTCCATCTCTCTAACTCCCTAGTCTTTATTAATAAATTTATTATTTTATCCCATTCCTTACTACTATAACACTCAATAATCCTCTTAACACAATCATCTCATCTTTTGTACAAATATATTTGATATAAATTCTTTATCCAAATCTTTTGCATACCACATTACCTTTTTCACCCATCTTGTTACCTGCCCTTTACTCATAACCCAATTAAATACTATTTTAGCTATTCTTTTATTATCCATAAACTGCAATCTACCAAACATTTTCATTTTACTTTTTGCATCTCTCATATGAAAACTTGACCATCCCATTTCTCCTTGAATTGCCTCCCTTGCTGTCCATACTTCTGCATTCAATGCATGTCTTCCTACTTCCCTTTGAGCTTTTTCTAAGTAATCTAATATCTATTTACTAACATATAATGCATCATTACCATATGCTAACCCTGCTACTGCAACTCCTTTCCATATAATTCCAGCTACATCATATTTATTATATGGTGAACAGCGCCACCTAGCGACATGAAAAAGTGTCATCTGCTTTCAAGGCTCCTACTCAGTATATTCTGTGTGCTAACACAGAAACAGCGTTTCTAGCAGTCATCGTGTAGGTCAGGTTAGAGTACCTTTCAATTTTTATTTATTGATTTCTTTTAACTTATTTTTAAGTAGTCTTTTTTTTTATTTTTTTTTTTATCTTGTTTTAGAATTTTTTTTATCTTAGTTTTTTATCTTTGTTGGATTTTTTTTTTTTTTTAATTTGATTCATTTTATTCTTTTTGGTTTTATTTTTATCTTTACTTTAGATTCTTAATTATCTTACTTTTTAATCTCTGTTGGAATTTTAAATAGTTTCAATTTTTTTTTGTTTTTTTGTTTTTAAAACTTTAGATTTTATTATTATGGATAAATGTAATTCTTGTCATTTAGCTCTTCCTTTTGGTGGAAATTTTATAACTTGTCTGGGTTGTAATGAGAATGTTCATTTTAAATGTAGTACAGTAAGTGAAAAGACATTTAAAAATATGTCATCTACAAATAAAGCATTATGGAGGTGTAAAAATTGTAGAGCAGGAACTAATTTAAATTTGACTTTAAATGGTGGATGTAGTTCTGATCCCTTATCTAATTCTTTAGATAATAATTCTAGTCTTGAATTACTTCAGGGGATGAATAGAAAACTTGATATGCTGCCTGTTTTACAGAATAATATTGATTCCGTATCTCAGACTTTTGCTAAACTTACTTTAGAACTTGAATTAGTTCAAAATAATATAAAAATATTGATTAGAGAATTTAATGAAATGCAAGAAAAAGTAAAAGCACAAAATTTTTTGTTATGCAATTTAAAAAAAGAAATTTTTTATTTAAAGCAACTAAGATTGGAAAACAATATTGAAATTGTTGGTGTTGAATATGCTAATGATGAAAATTTATTTAATATTGTTGAAAATATAGCTAAAAAATTAGAATTGTCAGACTTTAATAAAAATTATATTAATTCTATTTATAGATTAAAATATGGAGGTAGTTTTAGGCCTGTAATAAAAGTTAATTTTGTTAGTAAAATCGGTAAAAGATTTTTTCTTGTTAGGAGGTGAAAGAATTAAATTATATCTATCTGATGTTTTGTCTATTGCTATAGTTGATAAGCATATATATTTAAATGAAGATTTGTTGCCTGAAAATAGGAAATTATTTTGTAAAGTTCGTACAATGGCTAAAGAAAATAAGTTTAGGTTTGTTTGGATTAAAGATGGAAAAATTTGGTTGAGGAAAGATACAGGGGATAGGGCTATTAGGATTGATTCTGAATCTGATTTGTCTAATTTATGACATGGATTATCCTTTCAAAATATTGTTACAGGAAAAGATAATTTGGCTATTGATAATTTTAAGATTTTTCATATAAATATTCATAGTGTGAGGAAACACTTTGATGAGTTGTTAATTCTTTTACATTCACTTGATTATTCATTTGTATTATAATTTTGTCTGAGATCTGGATTAAGGAATGTGAAAAAGGACTGTATGAGTTAGAGGGATATATATCAATTATTAATTCTAGAATTAATAATAGGTCAGGTAGAGTTTTAGTTTATTATAAATCAGTGCTTTGTGTGACTTCTATTGATGCAGTTTTTGTTTCTTCTGAGTGTCTTGTTTTAAATTTCATTTTAGGTTTAGACAAATTAACACTTATTGCTCTGTATAGGTCTTGCAGTCATACAGTTGACAGTTTTAGTGATGAACTTGGTGATTTACTTACTAGATTACATGATAAATTTATTATTCTTGTTGATGACTTGAATATTGATATTTCTGGTGAACTTTCTGTTGCTGCTCAACATTATTTAAATATGCTGTCACTTTTTGGATTTATTCAAAGTTTATTTCATCCTACACGTGTTATATCTTTATCATCTTCACTTATTGACCACGTCTTATCCTGAAAATATTCTTTTGAAAACATGTTTTTTGGATTGGTGTCTTACAGATCACAGAGGAATTGTGGTTACTTTTAAAAAGAAATTTTCTCATAGTAAAAAGTGTTTTAAACTTTTATCCCATGATCGTTTGCATTCCTTAATTACTAAATATGATTGTAATTTAATCTTTGAGTTGAAAGATGTAATTTGTGCATTTTCATTCTTTGTTCACAAGATGAAAGAGTTTATAGATTATTGTTTTTTTATAAAATATATAAAGAAGAAAGATTTGAAAAGACATGATTGGATTACAAATGAGTTAATATCAAAAGTTAACAGAAAGAAGAAATTGTACAAGCTTTTCAAAAGGTTTCCTGCTAATGAAGATTTTAAAATTCAGCTAAAGGTTCTTGATAAAGAAATAAAGAAAGACATAGTCAAAGCTAAATTGTTTTTCTATTCTACTCAAATTGATTCTTTAAAATCAACTAAATTAAGCAACTTTTGGACTGTTGTTAAAAAATTTATTTTTAAAGAAGGATTTTGACAAATTTCTAGACTAAAGATTAATGAAATATCTATTGGTGTTTTAAATAATTCAAAACTAATAGCTGATCATTTCAATCAGTATTTTGTACATAGTGTGGAATTATTAATGAATAGTTTTGAAAATAATTGCAGTTCTCATGTTTTTCAATATGAGAAATCTATCCTGAATTCTTTTGTTTTTAAAGAGATTGAAGATTGTGAAATTTTAGATTCTCTTTATAAAATGAGACATAACAAACGTGTTGGTTTGGATTGTATTTCTGTAAAAATATTGATTGAAAATGTTTCCATTCTTTTACCAATTTTATATTTTTTATTTAATTCTTCTATTGATTCAGGTATATTTCCAGATTGTTTAAAATCTGCTGTTGTTACACCTATTTTTAAGAGTGGAGATAGAGAATGTTTGAAAAACTACAGGCCAATTTCTATTTTATCAACATTGTCTCAAATTTTGAAAATTTGTGTAAAAAACAGAATTGTTTTGTTTTTTCAAAAATATAATTTATTTTCAAATAATCAATTTGGATTTTTTCCAGGAAGATCTACAGTACTGGCTTTATCTGAACATGTTTCAGTCATCACTGAATCTTTAGAAAAAGGTTACAAAACTATAGGCATTTATTTAGATTTGCGGAAAGCATTTGACTGTGTTCCACATGATATATTAATAATTAAGTTACACTATTGTGGCATAAGCAGTACTATGCTTGAATGGTTTAAATCTTATTTAAGTAATAGAAGCCAATTTGTTAAAATTAATAATTTTTTGAGTGATTCTGAAATAATTAGATACAGCATTCCTCAAGGTTCAGTCCTGGGTCCATTGTTATTTACTGTTTATATTAATGATTTGCTTGATCTTTCTCTTCATTCTAACATTTTTTGTTTTGCAGATGATACTGCTTTGGTTACTTCAGCAGTTTCATATAGTTTACTTGAGAAACTTGCGAATGAAGATTTATTTGAAATTACACAATGGATGAACAATAATAGATTACTGCTAAATATTAATAAATGTAATTACATAATATATTCTCTTAAAAATATTCCAGCAAAAGACTTGTTAATTCAATTGTCCAAGGTGAATCAAATGACTTGTCAGAAAGTTACCAGAACATCAACAATTTCTTAACTTGGCTTGGTTTTGGATGAGTATTTACATTGGGATAAGCATATTTTCTGGCTTCAAGTAAAATTAATAAAACTTAATTTTCTTTTTTATAAATTAAGAGATTGTTTGAATAAATCTGTTCTTTTAAGTATATATAAACAAATTTTCTTAAGCAGACTTTGTTATGGTATAAGATTATGGAGTGGCACTGCAGCATATTTTTTGAAGTCTTTGCAAACACTACAAAATTTTACATTAAGAATTATTTTGTTTAAACCTTTGGATTTGCCAAGACTTGAATTATATAAGTGTTCTGGAGTTTTAACTATTAATCAATTATTTTTAGTGAATATTTTGTGTTATTATATTAAATACAAAGGAATGAATAAAAATAATTCTTCATCAATAATGGTGACTAGATCAAGTGATTTTGATTCATTGTTTGAACCAGCATACTTTAAAACTCATTGTAGATATCAGAAATGTTATCTTGGTCCAAGATTTCACAATATTTTTATAAGGAATATTGAATTTAATGTTAATGACCTATCAAGAAAAACTTTGAGAAAGTTTATTATGGACTGGATTATAATTGATGATAATGAAAAGCTTTTTATTTCTATTTAATTATTTTATTATATATTAATGTTTTTTATTTTATTTGCACATGTACTTTTGTTAAGCTCCATGTGTGATTTTTTATTACAAGGAGATTATATGTTTATTAAATAATAATAATAATAATAATAATAATAATAATAATAATTATTATTATTATTATTATTATTATTATTATTATTATTATTATTATTATTATTATTATTATTATTATTATTATTATTATTATTATTATAATAATAATAATAATAATAATAATAATAATAATAATAATAATAATAATAATAATAATAATAATAATAATAATAATAATAATAATAATAATAATAATAATAATAATAATAATAATAATAATAATAATAATAATAATAATAATAATAATATGTAATTTTTCTCATGGTGCAATAATAATGATTCACCTTTTTTTAACTTTCAACCTAGAGTGTGAATCCAAAAGAGTAAAACTTGATTTTTTTCTTAGTGTAAGAATGTAGGTTTGGACTGTTTTTAGAGGTAGCTGTATATAGTAATCTTGCTATCCATTCAAAATTACCTGAAAAAATGTTATTTAACTATGTTTAGGTAGAAGATAAAATAATGCTAAAAATTTTTATAAACCATCTTCAATTAACTCTTTCCAAGTCTACCAGTTAATGTTTTACATTTCACTATTCTTTTTATGGGAAAGACGATTGGAGAAGTCTTTTTTCTAAAATGGAATGCTTAATGATAAAATTTTTATGTATGTATTGACCAGTTTTCCCATCTACTTATCTATCTATTATCTATCAATCAATCTATCTAACTTTTTATCTATCTATCTTTTCATCCATATATATATAATGTTACAATTTGATTTCCAAATCTCAGATTTTTTTCACTTACAACTTTAACATGATCCACTTAGATAAATACATCTTTATCCTGCCTGATTAGTGATGGACCAAGGTTTTGCCATAGCAACTCATCATCAATTTGAATTTATTAATTTGTTTTATTATTGATTATTTGCTACAACAATTTTAAAAACTTTCTAAACCTTTTTTTAATAACTGAAACACACAGGCTTATTATATACCTATGTCTATATATGTAATATATAGGTATATGAGCACAGACTTTCACATGACCCACCACTCTCCACACTATCTCATAACACTGATACACTTGAACACATATATGTTGAAAAGTGTCCTGTACATGAGGGGTAAGAGGGACCTTAGGTCAACATGGGTGTGACAAGAATCTCGGCCTTAGGATGGCCTTCGAGCATTCCATCATCAAATTTTCAATTGGATGGATGGTTGAAGAGTTGGATTGTGAAGTCAATTGAAGCCTGTCCATTAAAGTAGGAGGTTTGTCTATCTTAATATATATCTGAGCATTTATAGCATATATGTGTAGAGATGGTAATCTGGACCAACTGATGATTGCTGGTTTAGCATGAAATAGATATATTGGTGATTATTTATCTTTTCAACATATATGTGTTCAAGTGTATCAGTGTTATGAGACAGTGTGGAGAGTGGTGGGCCATGTGAAAGTCTGTGCTCATATACCCTAAACCTTTTTTTTAAAAACCAAGCAAAATATATCCAAAGATGAAATGATTACATTTACATTAAAATGTATTTCACAGTACAAAGTTTACACATTATGCAATTTACAATATCATGTTTTGATGATAAAATTAAAATATGATTGAGACTTGGTAAGGTTTTAAAAAAAAAATTATGTATAAATTTTTTATTATCATGATAGAAGATTTAGAATAATAATGAAATGTATATAAAAACATATAATTAATTACTTTGCAGATAAAATAAAAAGAACTAGAATTTATACAGCAAAGATTGAGCTGAAAATGTATGCTGGTGTCAAGTAGTAATTTTATTGTACATTTTTTATTTGTGTTTTGGAAAAACTTGAAAATAATTAAAAGTCAATTAGAAGAACTATTGGAATGAAAATCGGTATATATTTTATTCTTGGCATTATATAACTAGAAAAAATTAAAGTTCTAAGTTGAGTACATTATATTTAAACATTGAATATAAGATCTATAATGAGAATTGGTCTTAAAAGAAAAACAACAGGTAATCAACTTATGATAATAAAAAGAGAAGAAATGAAAAAAACCTATCATGAGTGGAAGTGAATGAAATAAAAATTATAAAAGATAAAAAAAAAAAAGCTATGGATTTATCAAAAGACAGATCACTTTTGTTTCTACTTTTTAGATTGAGGGAGAAATAAGATAAAAATAATTTTATAATAACTTTTAAACAATATACTATTATCAATGATGGTGTTTAAACCAAGATTTAATAGAACAGATATAAAAAGTTCTACATTACTGTATATTGTCAAGGCCTAAATATGTTTAAAAACATAAATCAAAAAATTGTACAACATTGACGTGATGTAACATGTACACAAATATGAAAAAATATTTAAATAATTATGAAATAAGTTGTGAGATAAACTGTTTTCCTTTCTACGATGACATTTGTAATCTGAATAAACTTATCAAAATTGAATATAAATAAAAACTATTTTTAAATTACATTTTCGAGTTTAAATCATAAAATATTTGGATTTATACAAGTTACACATAAGAATCATTTAAAAGAAAAATAATTACCACGCTTATTAAAAAATTAATTAGCCATTAAAAAAGGCCAGAAAAATTACGAATTAAGTTAAATGACAATATGTTTACCAAACAATCTGAATTGAATGGGCAATTCATTAAAATAGAAGAATTAGTTGTATTCTGTATTTATTTTCTAATTCAAACCCTCTTCCATTCAAATATTTTTAGTTCACAATTTTAACTATTTAGATTTCGCAAGTAATTCATCGTCTAAAGATGTACATTGAATAGCTATATAATTAAAAATTGAAAAAAAAAAGAGAATAACTTAACAGCATTTGCTAAATTGAAATCATATCATGAATAGAATAACTAATTGCTAAAAAATAAAGAATTAAAATTATTATTATAATTCTCTTGTATCTTTAAAATTATTTTATACCTCAGGAATAGATAAATATATTAAAATAAATTGGCATATGATAGGACTGATATTTTAATCTCTGTGCCACACAAAAAATTCTCAAGTTTGTAATGAAATATTGTGTAGTGTCCAGATAGTTACAATTTTCTTTATGTATTGATATGGGTGAAAAGCTATTAATCCTTGTATGTACTTGCATGCTAATTGATTAATCAGTTTTATTGCATTTCTTTTAAATGTATTCACACACATCATATGTCTGAATGGGTAAATACAAAAATCATATATGTATATATTGTAACCATAGTACCCAACAATTTAAAGGCTACGTAATAAGATTTAAAGAAGAACGCGAGTATGTGCACTTATGCACGCACTCGTATAAATGATACACATTAATAAAATACTTAGTCAATAAATAAAACGATATGTGGAAATTGTTATTTAGACTTGTTCCCAAATTGTTTTGAAAAAAAAAAAAAAAGAAATCTGATGAACAAAATAAAGAAGATAATTTACATTATGCTATAAGTCGTGCATAATTAAACAGTCGAGAGTTAACTGCAGTCTAAGGAGGATCAATTGTTTTCTATCCTGAAGAATATAGGATAAAAAAAACTCAGGTGTGCAGTCTAAAGAAGAAGTTGTCTTCCTGCCAATTATAATTATCAACTTATAAAATAGGTTACACATATGTCTTATTATACCGGAAAACTTTTTAACATGTGAGACTAATTAAAAATAAATAGCATGTCAGTTGAAATTCCAAGCACACCGTCTGGTCTCGTAAATGAAATTGGTAAATAGTTATAATTTCAAGCGTTATAATATGCAAAGAAAAAGGAAAGACTGAACGTTATTGAATTGCCATAAATATATTTATTAAAAAAATATACTAATATAGAGAATATATTTGGATAAGATTCATTTGCAATTTATGAAATTCTGCTAAGAGGTAAGATGTTACAAGAATAATCTATTTCTTGACAGAAAGCGAAAAGGACTTTAAATTTATAAAGACAGAAATAATTATAACTAAATATTCCACAAGAACATATTTTATTTTTCCTTATAATTGAACTTATAAAACTTGAATAAAAATAATTCCAAAGAATATATTATCTTTCATTTTATATTTATCTATAGACGTGAAATTAATAAAAAATGGAAGCCAGAAAAAGTTAAACTGTTTTGGAAAAAAAATTTTCAATTGATTTTTTTATATATATTTATGTGTGAGAAAATTAATCTTTTTAATAATTTTATGCAAGACCTAAATTTGCATGGAAATTACAATAATCAACTTTTTTTCTTTGTAGAATTAATAAATTATTTTTGTTATTGATTAATCTAGTTGTTTATTTTGTTTATATATATATGTGATAAAATAATAACTTTAACATACATACACTAGTTAACAAAAAATATTCACAGCTCTGAAAACATGCAAACCAATGAGTAGTGTACCGAGTGTTACGATAAAATAAATAAAAAAATTAGTATAGAGGAGGGTTTTTGTCAGAACCAACTCTAAGTAATCATTCTCTTTTGAAGTAATTTAGTGCCTAACCCTAAAAATAAATAAAATACTTGTGGGTAAAAGTGCTAATAGAACCCATCATTATAATAATTCCTGTGTTGGAACAAATGTATGTTGGTTAAGTCAATTAGTTTTTATAATCTTATTTACTCTACAGCAAATAAATACTTTTATGCTAGGCTATGTTTACTGATATACTAATATATAATTATGCCACAGCTAGATGTTAATGATTATATAAAGAATAATTATGCGCAAACATACAAAATGAGCTTTTTATTATATAATTAATTTAATTGATGTCAGTCAAATGATAACTATATAAAAGCTTATGATTGCAGTTACCAGTTACACAAAAATGGAATTCATTGATTTACCATTACAATATATATGTTCATACCAATGTTTTCACATGTTACAGATTGAGCTGATATTTTAAGTCAGCTCATATATATATAAGCTCACATATTTATAATTTGTCATAAATATTTTTGAAGTTAAATAGTTTGTAAAATGAAAAAAAGAATTAATTAACAAATGGTTTTGATTTAATGGAAAGGGTAAAAATTTTGAACTTTTATTTTGAAATAAACAAATAAAATTGAATATAATTTATTAAAAAAAAAATGTTAAAAGTGTTTAATTAAAAGGGAGAAAAATTCGAGAGATAAAAGGGTGGGGAAAAGAAAACAAAATTAGATTCTTGGTAGTAATTATACTCTATTGTTGAAACTTTCACAAAGTAAAAAAATATTTGGTTAGTAATTGCTACTACGCTAATTAAAAAAAAAAGATAAGAAAGAGTGGAGATAAGATCGCTTTTAGAGAGATCAGTTGACTTGACTTTTAGAGACCAGCAAGGACAATAAAGAAAGCAGCTGTGTTTCGAACAATAAAAATTATTATTATTGAAATTTAATTTTGTGGACTCTTGTCAAATGTATAGCGGCTAAAGTTATCACAACCTTCCCCTTTGGGGGAATTGACCGCCACTCCATCTGAATGAAGCTATCTAGAGAGTTATGGAATGGAAGAAACGGATATTGCTAGCCGGACAACCAAAGGAACACTCATGGAATTCGCATATACAAGGACAAAGGCACAACCAATGGAATGTAAAACCTATGAAAATCAGGCCACTCTGCTCTGATCGATCAGGGTAATTATAACGTTTCAATTAATGAGAACTCTAAGTAAAGCGTAATAGAACTTTATCTTTAATTTAATTTTCATTTATTATATTTATTACGAATGTTTCAACAATAGAGGTGGGGGAAATAAATTTGTTTAATATTGTAATCTATTAATGTTGATTTTCATTCAATATTTTTTTGAAATATTGGAATAACTGTATTTTAAATTATTTAATATCTATTCAATCTAGAGAGTAACAACAGGGTGGGGGTATAAAAGTGCGTCGCCAAGTATCAGAGAACCTTGGGGCGTTACTCGTTTGTTAGTAGAAAATAAGGAAAGAATTGAAAGTATAAGAAAACGAAAGACACTTATATGTTCATTGTAAGATTTTTGCAATTTATTTATTTACCAAAGAAAGTGGAGTTTAAAAATAAACTTCAGGAAAGATTAAAAATACTATAAGTCGTCTTATATACACGTCTGCTAGAATTCGCAGTATTAGTGTAGGCGCGAGTAAATCTATGGTAAATATTTGGGAAGCATAATTAGAAAGTAAACAGAGGGAAAATCAGAAATTGTAAGTCAGTTCTTTCTGGATCGGATAGAATTATAAGGTTATTAATAATAAATAGTAGTAAAAAAAATTAAAAGTTTTTTGTCCAACGTATTCTTGAATTCTTGAATTATTTATAATAATTAGTTAGTGTTCTACCCCTGGGAGATTATAATCAAAGTTTATAATCAGTGAATCGTCATTCGAAAATAAATAAAGACCAGGTTTATGTAAAGTTACGTGACCAGGTTCCAAGAGAGAAATCCTTGGTGGCGCCCTCGACGACGATTCTAATAACTAAAATTCAGTTAGTAGGGGAAGAAAGAAAGTTGTCGTGTCACAGAGGAGTGAGGGGAGGAAAGTTAGAAAATGGCGCTTCCAACGTGTCGGGCTCATTAACAAGAGAAACACCCAGAGATTAGAGTTAAAAGAGAGAGTAAATTTTTTAGTAAGGGGGGGGATTTCAGATGATGGTGGTACATCACTATTCTCGTAGGGAAGGTTATGAGTTCGAATATAAAATTAAATAAAACAAAAGAATAAAATATGAGTGAGGATGAAAGTAGCATGGAAAGCCCAGTGGTAACATTTAAAAACCCCAAGCGGTGTCAGTTGCAAGAAATATTGAAAGCTATCGCTGAGCTCAAAGAAATTGTAATGGAAGACCGTAAAGAAATAAAAGAAATGAAAGGCATGATACAAGAATTGAGGAAAGATGTGAATGAATTAAAAGAGAGGGAAAAGAATAGGAACAATGAAAACAAGATGGAAGTCATAGACCCAGAGGACCATAAAGTCAGTAAAGAGAAAGAAAAGGTAGAAAACGAAGAGACAGAGCAGTTTACAGGGGAAACTAAAGAAATCCCGAACAAGAAGGCTATACAAATAAACCGAGAGATAGAGGTAATAAAAAAAAAGCTCAACGAACCTGGAGAAGAAGAGTTTGATAGGGTCACGTTGGTGAAATTTATACACATAAAAACATTTAAAGGGGAAAGGGAGGAAAGCCCCTTTGACTACCTGGACAGTCTAGATGATTTTTTCTATGTCCATAAGTCAAAAGAAAAAGAGAAGATCATAATAGCAACGAGCCATTTGAGTGGTGCCGCTAGGGAATGGTGGAAGGCGGTAAATTACAAACCCCCTACATTCCAAGAATATCGAACTATGATTTTGCGAGGGTTTTGGAGCGTTGAGAAACAAGAAACCATACGCATGAAGATATCACAAGAAAAGTATAAAGCGGACAAAGACGGTACATACAGTCAGTTTTTTCAACATCAAGTGGCAAAATTGAGAGCCTTGGAGGCATATCCGATGGATCAATTCCAGATAGTGCGAACTATCAGATTTAACCTTCCGTCAAGTGTGCAACGTAAGTTGGCCGAAAACCGTCAGTTATCCATTGAGGAAGCATTAGAAATATTACAAGATATAGAATGGGAGGACCAGGGGATAGGTAGAGAAAGTAAAGTTAGATGGGAGAACTGTAACGAACCCGCGAGTACGAGTAACTATAACCCCAAGAAAAGTTGGGACAAGTCACCACGGGGCAATTAAAATTTTTTTTTATTGTTTTTTTATGACAAATGGGGCAATGAGCTGATATTTTAAGTCAGCTCATATATATATATAAGCTCACATATTTATAATTTGTCATAAATATTTTTGAAGTTAAATAGTTTGTAAAATGAAAAAAAGAATTAATTAACAAATGGTTTTGATTTAATGGAAAGGGTAAAAATTTTGAACTTTTATTTTGAAATAAACAAATAAAATTGAATATAATTTATTAAAAAAAAAATGTTAAAAGTGTTTAATTAAAAGGGAGAAAAATTCGAGAGATAAAAGGGTGAGGAAAAGAAAACAAAATTAGATTCTTGGTAGTAATTATACTCTATTGTTGAAACTTTCACAAAGTAAAAAAATATTTGGTTAGTAATTGCTATTACGCTAATTAAAAAAAAAGATAAGAAAGAGTGGAGATAAGATCGCTTTTAGAGAGATCAGTTGACTTGACTTTTAGAGACCAGCAAGGACAATAAAGAAAGCAGCTGTGTTTCGAACAATAAAAATTATTATTATTGAAATTTAATTTTGCGGACTCTTGTCAAATGTATAGCGGCTAAAGTTATTACAACCTTCCCCTTTGGGGAATTGACCACCACTCCATCTGAATGAAGCTATCGAGAGAGTTATGGAATGGAAGAAACGGATATTGCTAGCCGGACAACCAAAGGAACACTCATGGAATTCGCATATACAAGGACAAAGGCATGACCAATGGAATGTAAAACCTATGAAAATCAGGCCACTCCGCTCTGATCGATCAGGGTAATTATAACGTTTCAATTAATGAGAACTCTAAGTAAAGCGTAATAGAACTTTATCTTTAATTTAATTTTCATTTATTATATTTATTATGAATGTTTCAACAATAGAGGGGGGAAAATAAATTTGTTTAATATTGTAATCTATTAATGTTGAATTTCATTCAATATTTTTTTGAAATATTGGAATAACTGTATTTTAAATTATTTAATATCTATTTGATCTAGAGAGTAACAACAGGGTGGGGGTATAAAAGTGCATCGCCAAGTAACAGAGAACCTTGGGGCGTTACTCGTTTGTTAGTAGAAAATAAGGAAAGAATTGAAAGTATAAGAAAACGAAAGACACATACGTTCATTGTAAGATTTTTGCAATTTACTTATTTACCAAAGAAAGTGGAGTTTAAAAATAAACTTCAGGAAAGATTAAAAATACTATAAGTCGTCTTATATACACGTCTGCTAGAATTCGCAGTATTAGTGTAGGCGCGAGTAAATCTATGGTAAATATTTGGGAAGCATAATTAGAAAGTAAACAGAGGGAAAATCAGAAATTGTATGTCAGTTCTTTCTGGATCGGATAGAATTATAAGGTTATTAATAATAAATAGTAGTAAAAGAAATTAAAAGTTTTTTGTCCAACGTATTCTTGAATTCTTGAATTATTTATAATAATTAGTTAGTGTTCTTAAAGGAAAACCCCTGGGAGATTATAATCAAAGTTTATAATCAGTGAATCGTCGTTCGAAAATAAATAAAGACCAGGTTTATGTAAAGTTACGTGACCAGGTTCCAAGAGAGAAATCCTTGGTGGCGCCCTCAACGACGATTCTAATAACTAAAATTCAGTTAGTAGGGGAAGAAAGAAAGTTGTCGTGTCACAAGATATAAAAACATATTTTGCGGATTCATCTGGGCAAGGTTTTAATTAGATATTCCAATTTTCCGACTTCAAGTTAAAACATTGGAATATCTAATTAAAATCTTACACGATGAACCCACCACACACACACACACACACATATATATATATTGTAATGGGATATATATATGCGTTACATTTAAATTCTAATGCTTAATGTTTTTATAAATATCTAATACTGAATTAAACTCACAAACATTCAAAATGCACAAATAACGAATTATTAATTATTAATATGTTTGATTTAAATATTAAAAGAAGACAAACTTTAAAAAAATTGTACAATCGAAGCTAAGATTCTATAGTTTAAATAAAATATAATAAAAACCTTTTAATTTTAAAAATAACGAAGAGTTTTTAATCTTAAAAATAAAAATTACAAACAGATCCTTAGGGCAAAATGAACATTGAAGAGATGATTAAGAAAGAGATAAGAGTCTAGAAATAGAAACAAAAGACTTGATTTTCCAGCCCAAGATATACACAGACCTCAGTGGAAAAATTTACTTAGCCATAAACCCAAAATCTACTTGACCACAAACTCAATTAACCAATAAAATACAGATATGGAATGTGTTTGATGGATCTATGCATTCCAGAGATAAGGTGCCTGAGGACTATAAAAAAGAAAAATCCAAAAGCAATAATTAGTTAGAGAATTAGAAAATTAAAAATTTAAATTCATTCATCTTTGCTGAAAGTAGAAATAAAATTTTAAAAAGCTATTATCGCCGTCACCAAGATTTAATCAGCTTCATCATGCTTCCTTTGGTATGGCTGGCCAAAGGCAGCCTTCATCTCCACAGATCCCAGGATTGAACCACTGGAACCATCTTCATAAGACAACTTCGGAAATCTTCATAAAATCATCATTGTCCGCAAGAAATGGCCTTGCATAACTCAGATCTTCGTCGCAAAGAAACGAGCATGGAGAAAGGAAAGTATAAATTATAAATATGAAATATAAACTCTTCCATCTAAAATCTCTGAACTTTCATTTTATTTAAATATGAACTATAAACTTTCTTTCCAAATCAAGCCAGAACTTTATTTTTATAAACTTTGAAATTTTAAAAGTCTTATCTAAAGTTTGAAATGTAATTTCTTAAAATATGTATTGTTGTTCTTTTATTTATTCATGCTTAATATCTGTTTGTAATAGGGTAGGGGTTTGCGATTGCAAACTTAAATTTAAAGATGAAAATACTTATCGTTATTTGTGCATTACTAAATTTAAAAGAAAAATATGTTAAATAATATTTGTAGTAAAAAAATATAATGTGTCATTTTGAAATGATTTTAAAACCTTAAACTAAAGATTTTTTTTTAGAATTTAATTAATAGTTGAGTGTAGATTTCTGCTAGACTCATTTAAATATATGTTAGTTTTAAAGGGGTTTCAATTTCTGACTCTTTGTTTCATAGTTGTGTCAATGCTGATGGAGAGATATATGGACGTTTATATCAATGTAATATGAAGTGTATTAGCACCTAGGGTGATGAGTCCAACTGAATGCATGACCCCAAAGAGGTAGTCATATTGTTGAAATGGATGCAGACATATTTCCTGTGTCATTGACCCATTCCATCTCTATGGATTGGGAGGATAAGCATGGCAAGATAGACCGCTCTCCCATCCACATGAAGTGTTATTCTTTTATTATATTACATGCACGATTTCTTAGCCAGACACATGTAAGTTCTTGTACTGACAAAGGTCATGTTTCTTCAAATAATATCATGCTGTTCAGATGCACATTCCTGTCAGTGTGATTCTGTGCTAACATGTTCACATTGCATTGGCTGCTGATATATATTTGGAAGCGAGTGTTGGTGTGGCTGCAGACCTTTAGCCTGGAATCAAATGTTTGAAAGTCTTTTAAGTGTGTCATCTGGGTAGCTCATCTATACTCAATATTTCTAAGATTAAAAATAAAAGTTACAACAAATACAAACAATAGTAAATAATAATGAAACAAACAATTTTTTTATATAATTATTTTTCAAGTTTGTGTGTCATCACTTATATATGTGTGTGAATAAAATCTTTTTGTGTTATTAATACTGGCGGTGATTGCTTTTATTATTCTTTATTAAAAGAAATATATTTAATAAATGTTTTAAAACTCTGCTACTCCATGAGATAGTGGCAAGGGCTGGTGGTCATGATCTTATCAGTGCATATCTGTTGACTTTATAAATTTTCTAGGTTCAAATGATCTAGTGGCACCCTGTTGGCAGATACGGTAAGACTGGAAATTTTCACTTCTTTATCTGACCATTATAATATATATATATATATATATATATATGTACATGCATATATATAAATATTAAATATCATAGTTTTTTATGCATATGTAATTTAGATGAAAGTAAACTACCCTTCACACATGTGTTATGAATAATCAGCACTTTTCATCCCATATTGAGAGCTTATTTTTAAATAAACTAAATGAAGTGTGGTTTTATTAAACAGCCAGATCTTTAAAACACTTATTACCAATACAACTTCTAATAATAAATCTCAGGTCAAAGACAATATTTTAATGATTATAATAGAATGAATCACATTAGTTTAAATAGATCTAAATATTAAATAACAACAGCATTTTTCAATAGAGATAATTTAAATGGAAGCAAACTAGCTTTTATACATGTGCAATGAATAGCTAAAATGTTGGTTCATTTAAAAGAAAGCTCTAAATATGAGTTTTTCCCCCCTCTTTGTATATATATAAATCCATATTTTTGTCTGATGTCTGAACATATGTTTGACTGTAATGCTGTCAAATTCACAATTGAAAAATCAAAGAGAAAACGTTTTTAATTTGCTTTTATAAATAAATAACTATACCTAACTAAACTATAATTAATATTCTATATTATGAGCATTTTATGCAAATGAATTAATTACACCCTTTATATTTAATACTCCATAATTTTTATTATGAAGATATTTTATGTGAAGGAAGTAATTCTTATCATTAATATAATTTTTATGATGTATAAAAGAATGTTATGCAAACCAATTAAAAACGACTATAAATATGGTATTCTACAAAAAATATACAGAATAGAACTTTTGAAGAACAAAATGCTCAAAAAAAAAATCAGTACATATGCTTTTAACTACAGTGCAGAACTGAATGGGTATAATATTTATACCTCAAGGAAAATGTGATTATAGTATATAAATTATGCTTGAAATGTGATATTTAGTGAGGAGAAAAGTATATGCTATAGTAGATTATTTACATTTAGTTTTTTTTTTTTTTTTATAGTTTTGGTTAGTGTATAACTGAAATCACAT
Source organism: Epiperipatus broadwayi (assembly GCA_028023455.1). Taxonomy (NCBI): domain Eukaryota; kingdom Metazoa; phylum Onychophora; class Udeonychophora; order Euonychophora; family Peripatidae; genus Epiperipatus; species Epiperipatus broadwayi. Next base: position 7,103,573 of record JAQFVV010006239.1, read on the forward strand.
AGTTTGATATCAAGTAGTTCACAGCTCCACAGTAATACCATGCATGATTGAAATTTATTACAGCATCCAATTAAAAAATGATTGAAACTCTCTTTCTTGATTTGCTTGGAATTTTTCAGAATCTGTAGCATGTCTCTGTAATGTTCCATAATTTTTGTGAGCATTAAGGTGCCAATGTATGAAATGCCTTTTATGTTTATTATGTTTGGGGTGGACTGTTTAGTGCCCATCTAAAGTAAAATTTTGTCCAACAGTGTTGATTTTCAAGGAAAACTTTAGCTCTTTTTATTGCAATGTATTGGGCAATTTGTTTTTGTTTGCCTCTATACTCTTTTTTTTAAGTTAATTAGATCTTCAATGTTTGTTGAGCCTGTGATATGAGATTTTATTAGATTGCTTAGGTAGTATAGTTCCTTAATTAGAGCATGTGGCTTTTTCCTCCTTTTGGTATGATGTGTTATCAGGGATTGAAATATTCCAATAAAAGCAAACCACACCTCTTCAGCTGATCTAGATAGGATATTTATTTTTTGAAAATAAATGTATGCTTCTGAGGATATTGCCTCTGTGATGCTTTTTTTTTTGGTTTGTAATCTAATAGTTCTTTGCTCAAGTGAAATTAATCCATTTGTGATGTCAAGATGAATTATCAGTGTGCAGTGATTAAAAAAGGGAACTGGCTCCAATGCTGCTTCTATTTGGAAGTGTAGTTGTGGTAAATATAGAAGCAAGTCAATTAGGGATTGGTGCTGTTTAGTGTAAAATGAGAAGGAGTTTAATGGAAACAGGCCGTCTCCACTCATTATCAGAGCATTTATCAGATGAATGTATTTCCTGTTAAATTCTTGGTAATTTATATTGAAATCCCCAAGAATAATAGCATGGTGGCTATTGTTAGCTAAGATCATGTTGATTGTGTTTGTAAGTCTTATATATTAGGTTCAGTTTGACTCCTTAATAATTGATGTTTATAGCAATTATATTTTTGACAATATATAGTGTGCGGAATTTGCTTGGTGGCTTGTTTTTATTTATTATGATACCTACTCCTTCTGAGGCCGATTAGCTTGTTGAAAGTTCTGTATATCCAAGTTGTTGTAGTCTTTGATTTATTTTTGGATTTGTTTTGAGGTGATGTTTGGTTTCACCTAAAAATAATATGTATGGAGGATTCAGGCTAAACCAATGTTCTTTAGCCATAACTCTTTCCATTGAGTTTATTCCTCTTATATTAATTCCAACTATTTTAAGATTCATTATTATTGTAAGAACATTAGTTGCTATGATCTACTGCTGTGCAATTAGTTGTATATGTTAGTGTATAGTTCTGTTTGTTTTGTTTTTTGAACTGTGTGCCTTTCATTTCTAATAGTGGGTCTATGTTCGAGATTTCAGATTCGTCACTTAGTAAAGTTGTGTTTGAGTCTTCTTGATCCATTAACCATGAGTTAAGTCTGTAGTATTCTTTAGAATATTTCTCTGTTTTGTTTGAATTTGTTTTTATTATTGATTTATTGTTCTTTTTGGTATCGTCTTGTGCCTCTTTTGCTGCACTGCATTTTTCTGTTGTATCTTTTTTGTGATCTTATTCTTTTTTCTTTTGATAAATCTTCCTCTGAGGTTGTTTTATCATTAGAGGTTGATTTTCTTTTTTTCTTTTGTGTTGTTTGATTTGAGTTATCTATTTCAGCGATCTCTTCTAGTTTGTGTTTTATATTACTTTCTGTATTTGAGTTGTGATTTTGTTTTTGGGTTAAGTTTTTTTGGGGGGACTTTTGGGTTTTGGATGAGTGCTTTCATCTGTTGAAAGGTATGTTTTATGATTTGAGGTTTGAATGTTTTTTTTTCTTTTTTATTATTCTTGGTTGTACTAAACTTTTGTGTTTGTTCTGGGTTTTTTTTCATTTTTGCACAGATCTACTTCTTTGTTTATATTGTCTATTTTTGTAGAATTATTATTTTCTTTTTTTCATTGTTCTTGACTGTTGAAGTTTCTTCTTCTATTGATTGTTAAAGTTTTGATTTTTTAAAAGACTCTGTGAACAACTCTTTTGTTTTAGTCTTCTCAAGATTAATAAAATTCAAAATGTTTTAAATGCAGTTAGAATTCATTTAAGATGATGTTTTTAACCCTTACATGAAAAAAAGATGATTGAATAGTTTTGGAATAACATGCTTAGTTGATCCATATAGATGTAAACAACTGTTACTTGAGAGCTTCTTTCAATAATGGTAGGTTTATTTTTTTGTGGGTAGAATGATCTTTTTAATTTTCTTAAAGATTTTTTTTATTATGCAATTATTATTGAGATGACTATTACTCTGGCTGAATAGATAATGATCAAGCAATCAAACATCCTTTAAGTTTAGCTGTTTAATATACTTAGTTTTATAAATAAATGGGATGTCTGAAACTCTCATTGGTCATTTTAGAAGTAAGTAAATTTTTTTATTTCTTTGATATTAAGCACTGCCTTGGTGTAAGCATTGTTGTGACAGTTTTACAATAAATTTCATGTGATGTGATAACTGATCATCTTTATATATTTATAGAGAGTTGTATATACACCTTTTTACACAATTTAGAACTTCCAGGATTAAATAAATATTTGAAAAAGAAACATCCTAAATAATTTTATGCAAAATCTATTAGCATTGAATACATATATAAAGAACTCCCATTTAAAAAAAAATTTAATAATCTAAATAAAGACGTATACTAATAAATAATGTAATTAAACTAATGATATTTCTCTATAAATTATTTGAATAATTTATTTGTACTTAATAGAAATAATTCAAAAGCATTTTATTGATTTTTTTTTTTTAATAAATCAAATATTTTAAAATAAAAATGAACGGGTACGGAATTTAAAAAAAAAATAGACGTATTGAAACAAAAAAGTTTTTAACATAAAATCTCATATAGGGATACTATTACAGTATACATCATCAATATTTTTTACTATATTTTTTACTATTATCCTATTCTTTGTAAAATGAAGATCTTTTTAGACAACTGTTTTTTTTTGTATCCTTGCAGTAATTTTTTTTATCTCATCCAATCATTTTGCACATAATGTCTTTTTAGATATTTTACAATTTATTTGAGATTCAGTTTACTACCTTAACTGTTCATTTATCATCCCTTCTAATAAAATATTCAGTATTAACTCCATACTCACCATGAATTCTCTTAATTATTTAATCATAACCGTTTGTTTTTGTTTATTTCCAACATCTCTATCTCTATTTACTTCACTGAGTGGCCTGAAATTTCTTCATTGCTCTTCCATTAAATATCCAAGTCTTAGATTCATAATAAACATTGGCAAATATCTATTAATTAAAAACTTTTTTTAACACATAGACATATTTCTTTTTAATATTAATCTTTTTCCTAACAAAGCTTCAGCCTAGAACTCAATGATATATATATATATATATATATATATATATATATATATATATATATATATATACACACACACAATTGCACACACTTGTATTTTCATAAGCATTTAAGGAAACCATTTAGTTTTCTTTTTGTTAAAATAATGTAAATTTTATATTCAGGTTTATATCATAAATGCTACAACAAAAGAATTTATTAGTGATGGAAGTCTGTTAGCTCCTCCCAGCTATATTATAAGTGATGTTTCTGTTTTAGTTGGGTAAGAAATACCAATAATGAATTCTTATATATAAAATATTTTATTTATTTATAATATTTTTATATAACTATAGAGATTTTTTGTAAAAAAAAAAAAAAAAGACGGGCAAGAGAAGTAGATGGTTGTAACAGTGCTACTTTAATCATCTAATGTATCTCAGTGAATTTTCAGTAATATCTAAGATTTAATTAGATGTGAGACATAAATTATGCTTGAAGCTATCTGTCACTTGTATGAATTGATTATCTTAGCAATCATTGCTTCAACATAATTGTAATAAAATATGTAATTCTACTTATTAATATGGTACTACATCAGCTTCCCATTTCTATCTGGAAAAGTTTGCTATAATTGTGGTCCCTGGGGAAAAGGCTATTTCACTTTCTAAACTGTATAAGAAAATCATCATAAATCTGAGTAAGTACAAATTTAATTATTTAAAGTACTTTACTAATTCAAGAAAAATCAATTTCTTACTAAAACAAAGTCAAAATTTATCGTTAAAGTTTTACTAATTCAAGAAAAATCAAATTCTTACTAAAACAAAGTCAAAATTTATCGTTAAAGTTTCACACAAATGGCTGCCAAAGCTTTAGCTAAGGCAAATAGAAAAAAAGTTTCATATACTTCAGAAAATACGAAGATAATTTTGGGATAGTCTGGAAGGATGATTTAAAACGAAAACAAAAAGTAAATAAGGTTTTAGAGAGGAATACTGAGTTAGCCCTACCTAAAAGTTATGAACAGTCAAATAATTTTAAGAAAAATAAAGAAAAAAAAGCACGAAAACAAAAGTGCAACTTCAGGATAAAATAGAAGAAATACCCAACTCTAGTGAAAATAGTTAACTAATTATGATAGTTAATAACAATATGAACACTACAAATAAAGAATTAGCAAAAAAACCAATAAACAAAAAAGTTAAGTTAGCAAGACTGGCAATTTAAATGAATCTTCTGATCGTGGAAAAAATTGGCAACAAAAAAACCCCATCAAGATATAAATATGATCTCAATTTTAAAAGTCAATCAGATAGAAGTGATCCAAACCAACAATTCAATACTATTTGGAAGAAATTCTAACATAGAAAACCAAAGTTATAGTATGGGTGCAGAGATGGCATCACAAAAACTTTCAAAACAAGAAAAATTGATAAAAAACAAAAATGAAGCAAAATTAATGAACATTAATGAAAGTTTAAGGGTAAAAGATGTTAGGAAACAACAGAAAAAGCATACAAGAGCCAAGGGAAAGAACCTTCAAGGAAAGGGAAGTACTGAAACATTAGACAATACTACAGAGAAGCAAGATTATGACTCTACAAGCAATATGCAAGCTACCAAAATAATAAAACCAACTTCTAAAAACACTGAATCGAGTTGTGACAATATAAATAGGCCAAATAATAGTGATAATCACAAAAAAGACATTACAAAAATCACAAAAAGGAAAATCTCAACCTTTATAAATATTGATACTCAATCAAACAAGTTAAAAGAAGACAATTTAAGGCAATTAATGAAAAATTTTTTCACCATTAAGACTTAATGATAATGATAGAATAAATAAACAGATGCCTGAGAACTGGACTAATAATACCCTAAATCAGTTGAAATGGGAACCTGTAACCTATGCAGAAAGATTAAAGAATAGCATTAACATGCAAGATGAAAAAGAATGGTGGCAACAGAGAAACCAACAAAGAAGTGAAGGAAGTAATAATTTTGATAGATCACTACAGATACTGGAAATAGAAAAAAATAACAATGATGAAGAAACTATGTCAAATCAAGAGGATGTGTGAAAACACATTAATAATAATCCTTCTTTGTATGCCATAATCTCAGAAAGATACAACCAATCAATCCCTGCATTAGCAATGTGGATTTTTCAGAATTACAAATACGAAAATACTCTGATAATGTCAACCATTGATAAGCAATTAAATTATTTCAAATTTCTTACTCTTGATATCTATAGACTAATAAAACAACAGGGCCTTGAGCAATCAATTTATAAAATATTGTTTCATGTCAACAATAAATACATCATAGTGCAATTCAACAATGCTTTCAAGAAAGAAGCATTCAAAAATAATTTTAAGGTTCTAGCTAACAGATTCATGATATATGTAGACCTAAAGAGATCAGAAAGTATTGAAAGAGTGTTTAAAAATTGTGGAGTGGATTTTGAGATGTGTGATATGCAGAGAATACTTGCTCCTTATGGGAAGGTTGTAAGCTTTGAGTATCAATCGGTTAAATACTTAAACTCCCAGTTCTTAACTAATTCTGCTAGATTTAGATTATTATTAAGAAAAGTAATATCCCCCTTATTGATCTCATCATTAATTGAATATAAAGAAACAAATTTAATAATTATGATCAAAGGTATAGCCCCACAGTGTTTCTTTTGCAAACAGGGGGGGTAGTAAGGAAATGTCCCAGTAGAAAATGTAATATATGTGGGACCATTCGCAGAAGATACCACAAATGCCAATTTAAAAATAGTAATGATAAAGGACAGTGGTCCCAGTCCATTTCTAGGAAAGATAAAAAGAATGATGGAGTTAATGAGTGGGAAAAACAGATGGAGCTGCCTATAATAGATCATCATTTAGATGATGACAACTATTTGGGGACTTTGAAAAAACTCTCACATAATGAAGATCTCAACTCCTCATTAGAAGATCTTAGAGAGTGGTCTTCAGAGATGACATTTCATGAGACTAAGAAGGAAAAAGTCAACAGAAAAGTCAACATAAGAGAAGGATAAAGACAGTGGCCTCAATTTTTGTCATTCATTGATGAGCTCTGACTGCAAAAGTACAGTCATAGAGAATCTTCTAGATTTCTCAGATCCAGAACCTACATCGCTACCACAAGTTACAAAGAAAACAAGACTCATCTCTCCAGATATCCCCAAATTATGGATGAGATCTTGTCCCAATGATTTAGAAAAAACAAAATTAGAGATGATGATTCCACAAAAAGAAAAGGATAAGTGAGAACAGTCTTAATCCACAAACAGACAATATTGAAGTAAAAATCTTATTGTTGCCAGTATATGAAGATCTTCCAAACAAAATGATTGCAAAGGATCTGGTTAATCTCTGATGAGGCATCCAATCGATCAGAGATTAACCAAGAATATGTTAAACATTCACATATAAATGATCAAAATAGTGTCAATGAATGTTAGGGACTTGAATTCTAAGGTCAGAGCTTTTGCTCTAGAGAGATGGTTTAAAGTTCTGGCTCTTGATATATTATGTTTGGGGGAGACAGAATTCAGGCTCCTGATATATTATGTTTGGGGGAGACAAAGATCTATTTATGCACCAGCAAATCATCAATAAGATTAATGTGTTTGGTTATTTTCATTACTCTTACTCTAAAATAGCTGTGGGAGGGGTTGTGATAGTGATCAATAAAAATTTCCCCATCTCCTATTTTAAAATTATCAAAGTAGATAATAACAATATGATTGTGATGATTAAATTGAATAATTTTACCTTTAACCTAATTAATGTATACTTATCTAGACAATGAGAGATAATACATAAAGTCATACAATATATAAACTTATCTTTAAGAACTAGTCCCTTCCCAACAGTTATAGTGGGAGACTTTAATTTATCTTATGATAGCTTCATGAATAAATATCTGCCTTTGCTCAATATGCCTTTGCAAGATTGCAGATCCCTGTTTCCTAAAGATGTGTTTTTCTTCTTTACCGGAAAAATTAAATTGCTGATTGATCTTTTCTTTGTCTCCCCAGGATATTTAACTCAGTTAAGGGTAAGCTCCATTCTCTCATGTTTTCCAACCATCTTTCATTGGAAATTTGGCTTGGATTACATTAATCATCATAATGAGGTGGCAAAGCTCCCCAGAACTATCAGGATGTTGACCCATTATAACATCAACATTCTATTGGTTTCACAGCCTCTATTAACTTTAACAGGATTAACATAAGAAATCTACATCCATACGATGAATGGATGCAGTGTACTCAGATACTTGGAGCATTGCTTGGGACTTGCACTGCAAGAACTTGGGTCCTGTCTGGATGTTGTCCTAATTGTATAAAATTGCAGGGACACTTATAAATTTTCCACCTGAAAATCATTCAATTGAAATCAAAATATAAAATCATGCAGGAGGCAGTTGCCAAATATCTGTCTATCAAAAGGGCTCGGTATTTCATCCAACATCAACACTGCTGGATCAGAGGTTACTTAAGGTGGGTCCTTGGTGCCAGAATAAAAGCTAGAGCACTGAGAGTGATAGAGATAGATGGCCACCTATATGCTGGGTCCTCTATGCTGGATAAAATAAGAGATTATTATAAAGAGAAATTAAAGTCCCATAGTACTGATTCAAAAAGGAAAATTTTTAACTTAGTAAAAAATTCCACACATATGATAACAGAGAAAAGAATAATAGAAATAATAAAGATAATGCCTTTAAAGGACCCACCTGGGCTTGCCCATTGGAATATTAGTGTTCTCCATGTTAACTAAACAGTTGAGATTAGAACCTAGGTTCATAGATTTCATGATTAAGGACAACCTTGGGGCCTTGCCAACTGCAGTTTTCTTGCATTATCAAAGAGATATCAGATGGATCCTATTTGCACTTTATGTAAAAAAGAAGAATCAATGCAACACATACTTGAAAAATATCACATATGGTCGGATTTATGTAATATTTTCAAATCCTTAATGAAAAATAGTGAACCTGAATGTGTTCATTTAATCAAAGCTTTCAAAAAATGCCATTTTAGAATAATTAGAATGGCAACTTTCACCAATTTTTGCATATGGATTTTCAGAAATAAAACATTATTTGAGTGTGGCAAAGACTCTGATGCAGTAAAAACAGTGTGCATTTTGTTACATGAAATCAAAGAGATTGATAAAAAAAATTGTAATAAATGGCTTGTGGACATAACCTGGTCACTAATTGATCTTAAGCAAATATCCCCAACTAGAATAAAGACTACAATTTAATAAAGAGTTGCCTGGATAAATATAAATGACAATTTGTAACTAAAATTATATGAAGTAGAATATTAAGACCATATATTGGAAAAAGTGAGATAAAACTGGAGATGCCATCAGTGTTAACTTAATGACTTTCAGGGGTAATTCATATAAATTTTATTGCAATTTAAATATTAACAGATAAATTGTATGCATTCAGAATAATCTTAAATCAATTAATAACTAATTGAATTTCAAACCATGTAAATTTGAATTCAATGTATATGCTCGATAATCCTAATGGTAATTTACATGACATGTATGTTCATTGAGAAAGTGTATGCTTTCAACATAATTCTGTATCTATGTTAAATTAATTATATTCCCTTTTTATATTCCACTTTTAACTTTTCTAGCTTTGAATTTAAGGTATATTATTGATAATTTTAATGTATACTAGAATTTGATATGCATCTTTTGATAATACACAAGGAGAGTGAATAAAGTTATATTTTGAAAGATAATATGGTGCTATATTTCAACTGCTTAGCCAGAAATTTGATGCAGAGCATCTTAATCAAAGCTAGATAAAAATTCTTTATTAAAAAAAATTATTATACACTTTTTAGTAATTAAAAAAGTCAATGTGGTGCTGAAATAGAGTTATTGGCTTATGTAATGGTATATTTTACATTGATTATCTGCCGAATAGATATATATTCACACTTTTTTATTACTTCTGTATATACAAACAATTTTAGAGTTAATATGTTTCAATTAAATGATGATCACTTTAATATTTAAAGAATGCAGACTTATTATTTGCTCTATTTATAAACAAGTGTTAATTTTACATCCATTCTTCTTTTTGTAGTAACTACTTGACATTCTAAATTATAGACTACTTGTGCCTTATCCTTCTCAAATGTAAAAAAAATATATTATAATAAAATTATAGTCTTAACTGCTTATCTATTAATTTTTCTATCGTTATGAAATTTTATAAACATGCTTTAAATAAAGTCTTTTTATTACTTAAGTAACTTTAAAAAAAAAATGAAAACCCAAAATATCACATGATTTTTTTATGCCATCTCCTTTTTTTAATCATATGATAGTGATATTAAAAGAAGTGATTATTAATTAAAACAGAATTTATCAGACCAGATCAACGGTAGATTTATAATATTTAAAGTAATAGCACATTATCAGAGTTTGACTTTCATCTAACAATTTCAATAGCACAATATACTGAATAACTTAAAGATATTCCGACCTATTTACTCATTATATATATATATATATATGTGTATCTGTTAATTCTGTAAAATGATTATGCTTTGCCTATCAATCATATATGCTTTAGTATTAGTTATTAATTTTTCATAGAAAGAAAAGAATGCTTGGATAATGATTAATGATTGAAAATTACCTACCCCCATTAATAATAATATTAATAATGATGATGATGATGATGATAATGCTATTCAGTATGTTTTAAAACTTCAAACCTGTTAAGAAATTGAATTCAAACTATTAAATATTAAGCTATAGATATCTAAAATTGATTCAAAGTCTAATTATTTACTACTTTTTATTAGTAACAAAACTGAATATAATATAGTGCAGGAAGAAAAAGACGAACTTGAGAACAAAAAATCCACAATGGTAGAGCTCAAATGTTTTTTTTTAACTTTCCCAGCCATAAACCATTTAATTATTATTTACTATTAGAAAATGAAGATAAAAATCATTAGATAACATTTATTAATTTTTTAAAAAAAGTTAATATAAATCCATCTGTTCACAATCTGTGGCAATTTATAATAATATATAGAGAGATCAGATGCTAATTTATTTAATATATTAAACGAATACATGGGTCCTCTTAGATTATATTTAAGGTGCACATAACTGTACAAATCCATGTACTTCATTCCAAAGCTAATTATTTAAGCATAGGTATTCAGTGAATATCATATAATTAAACAAAACTGATTGTCATCTTATTTTTATTACCATTATTAAATTATTTTATTACATTATTGAAGAAATGCTTAAAAATTTAGAGTATAGGATTTTAAAATCAAACATATCTTGTACTTATATTTAATGAAATAAGATTTATTAATTTTGTAATTAAATTTAATATTTAAATCTGAGTTTAAAATTATATATATATAATTTCCAGCTTAATAAATAATTATTAGTAACATTTTTATTTAAAGAAGATGTTTTTAAATGTATTAATAAATGCAATTATAGTTTAGTAAAATAATTTTACATTAATTAATATTTAATGAAGATAATGAGAACATGTAAAAACATGGGTATAAAACCAACTGAAAAGTGCTGGCTCACTCAGATTTGTTATTCTCAGAGCACTGTCTTTTCACAAAACTTTCAACAGTTAATTTTTTATTAGATTATGTGTGTACATATGTGTGTTTCTTATAATAGATAACATAATCATTCTAATGTATATATTTTAGCAAAACAGCTCCTGAACTAATGGCTAGAATTGAAAGAAAATCTCAGAATTCTTCATTTTGTCATCAAGACCGGCAAGTGAGAATGTTTTTCCAGAATCGTCATATTGCTATTCTACAGCTGGACAAACCTTTCGATATAGATTACAAATGTGCATGCTCCATATGCATTGAAAATGTAGACATTGAAAAAAATTCCACTGTGAATCAGACATTATATATGGTCTTTCATTCTGGAAATATTCCAAGTAATTTGATTAATTGTGAATTTAGGATAATTTTCATTATATGTATATATATGTGTGTGTGTTATATTAATACTCACATTCTATAGGCTTAAAAAGTAGCTTGGATACACATGGTATTTTTTAATATATTCTTTCATAAAGTAGATCACTGTTATATTTTGCTACTATATATAAAAATAAAATATCCTTTTATTAAGCAGTTCAATGCTCAGCAAAAAGCCTGTCCAATAGCTATCATAGAAGAACAGTAAAAGAAAAGGAGAATTTATAAATCTTGCTATTTTCCAGATGAAGGTTTGATCAGTTTCCCATTATCAAACTAAGAGAGATAGATACCCATTTAGTAACTAATATTTGCTGATTAGATAGTTTTCTATGTGACAATTACCTAAAAAAATGCTAAGTCTCTTCAAAAAAATTATTTAATATGATTTTTGTCCTAGATTATAGGCATAACAGGTCAAAGTGCTCCAATTTGTCCTTGGAGAACTTTGATTTTATATATATATTTATAAAACAATTTTTTGGGGTACGAACCATGTATTATTTTGCTACAATATCTGATATTTTGATGGACTAGCAACTGCCATTATCAAGGTTAACTTTTGAAAGAACAATCTCATTAGATATCAAAGAATAATGTGACTCAGTGCACGATGAGAAGTGAGATTCAACTTGAAGTAGTTCAGCATTCACAATATGAGGCTTATCAAAATGTTTATTTCCCTCAGTTTTTTCATCTATTATTTCAAATTAATATTAGATAAAATGATAGGTTTCCACATAGCTGGACTACACTGTGCTTCACCAGCCCTATTTAAACCAGTAGGTCTCTTTAATATTTCAATTGACTCTCTCATTGTTCTTAAATCATATCTTTTTAAATTAGCAAGTATTTTTGTATTGTCAAAATCAGGTTTGTGACCAATTTTTAAAAAATGGGAAGTAAAAACTGATGTGCTAATTTTTTGATTAAAAGCATTTCTATGTTCCTTAATTCTGACATTTATTCATCTATTACAATGACTCACATAGCTTCTTAAGCACTGCAAACATGGAATTTCATAAACTCCTTGGTGTTCCAAAAATATTCTGTCTTTAGGTTTATATAAAAAGTCACCAATATTTTTGCCAGTAGAAAAAGTAGTCTTTATATTAAAACAAGATAGTCTTCTACTGATTTTATCAGTAACCCCTTTAATGTAAGGTAAAATTATTCTATTAAAAGAGGAATTGTCAATTCTATCCTCTTTTTTCTTTTTAGTATTAATGTTATGTAAAACCTTGCATATGATGTTTTTATAATAATTATTAAAAAATAAAATATTTTTTGTAAGTTCTATTCCTTGAGTAAGATGTCTACTCAAAAGATTTTTTGCTACAGAAAAAAATTGTGCAGGATTATGATGAGAATTAAAATCAAGATATCTGTTTGTATGGGTGGATTTTCTGTAAACTGATATTTATAATGTTTCATCACATTTTTTTGCAATTAAAACATCTAGAAAAGAAAGTGATCTGTTATTTACCACTTCCATAGTAAATTTAATATTTGGATTCCAATTATTTATAAAAACAAAAAAAGAATTTAAGGCATCAATGCCATGAGGTCATATGGCCAAATGTATATCATATAATACTAAGATATCCATGCACTTTACTACTGTTACACAATGCTTTATTTACCACCCTCTTTTACATTTTACAGTTTCAATTGCACCAGAAATTTTCTTCAGAACTTTTTATATCTCCTAAAAAAAGTTTTGAAGAAGATTCCTGGGGCAATCAAAACTATAAACTGTAAAAGAGGGTGGTAAATAAAGCATTGTGAAACAGTAGTAAAGTGCATGGTTGATTTAGTATTATATAATTCTAAGGAAATTTTTTTTAGCCTTTTAATCTGTGGAATATTATTTCTATTTTTATTGGTCGCATGTGTGAAAAGATTGAAGAATGCTGATTTACAAAAGTTTGTAGATAGTTTTGTGAGAAAACATTTTCATGGGAAAACTGTTAATTTGAACCAGTTAAAAGTAAAACAAAACATTTCATCTCTTCATTTTCTAGAATTATGTTATTTTTTGTTTCTATAATATTTTATAGTCATGTAACTGTTTGGCAACAATTATGCGTAAGTAAATTTATTACAATGCTTTCATTAAGTTTTAGTTTTTAAGGACTTTTTAAAAGCTTAAAATATGCAATATAATATATATAATATAAGAATTATACTGTGAGAAATATCATGTAAATTTATCAAAAAAAAGATTTCATCAGTCATTGTTTTTGTGAGATTTTGACAATGTTGATGTTGCAATTGAAGAGATGTATATAATTCATTTCTATATAATTAATGATAATATTGTATGGATGTTTCAGAAGAATTGCACTTTCCATTAGATAGACAAGGGATAAAATTTCTTATCTAGATGATGCATTTTCCTTACTAAAATAATGCCAGATAAAATTTAGCATAAATATCAGTACAATATAACAGTGAGACTTTAATAAACTTAGAAAAGATGCAATTTTCATCTTAACACAATAATACACTCACACACATATATATACACCAATTATTCATTACAAATTAATTAATTTAATAATAAATAAAACAAATATTAACCGTACTAATAAATATTCTTAATAATATTTTTAAAGCATGGAAATACTTTAAGTTATTTACATAACCATTTAAAATTTTTTGAATATTTATTAAAAGTGTTAATACTTTATTATTTTATTTATAATTATTAAAATAATTAATGTATAGCAGATATTTTTATGATTTAATATATTTTAATTAAATGAATTTCTGTGACATTAAAAAGCATTGGTTAGTTAAAAAATATTGAAAGCAATGTAAAAATTTTACCAAATTTAAAACATTATTTTCAATTGAAAATAGTTATGAAAATAATTGAAAATACGTCTGTGATTTTATAATTATTATAATTATATAGTTGGATTATAATAATTATTATCATGTATTTTTATTATCACATTGTTTTATTATATATATAACACTAGTAATAAAAATACTGTATGTACTCATAAACAATTAATTATTAAATATATTTATGGTACTATTGATTGTCATTTTTGTTCATTTAATAGAAAAATGCTATCACTGTTAATGTGTTTGTGTATATATACAGGATTGGTTTATTATATAGAGAGAGAGGTGTAGAATGATATGTAAGTGTGTTTGCAAGTAGATATTATGTTATTTAATTAAGCATAATTTTTAATTATATAGAAAATTTAGCAAATGCGACGGTCAAGAAACTTTACTCTTTTCTAAAGCAAACACCAACTGAAAGTAAGTTCTTATAAATTTTATTTCATAGTTAATATTTTTATTATATTTTTACATTTTCACATATATAAATAAGTAATTAAATGGTTTCATTGATCAGGACATTATAAAAAGTCTGAGATAGGAAGCATCACAATTGGAATCCATCCAAAGATCTTACATTCCAGAATTTAATATTCTACCATAAACAATACAGTGCAGTATAAACTCATAAATATAATGTTTTTAAAATTGATGAAATTTCTTAGCTCTATTAAATATTTCACCTACATCTTTGTTCAACTGCTAAAGCAATTAAGAATGAAACATTTTTGTCAACAATCTGACTTAATTATTAAGATAGCAAGCATGGACATTTTGCAGATTTAAAATCATATTTATGAACAGCTTTTACATCAAAAATTCAAATTGAAATTAAATAATATTCAAGATTAAATTCTCTATATATTTATGTAAATTTTGAATCATTTTTAAATATATAATAATACAAATAAATGATCAATTCATTTGTTATATTTTAAGAGCCAATAAAATGTAGCATTACTTACAATAAATTTATTTATGCATCTCACCACATAATCAACTTCCAGTGATGGTATCTATTTTGATTTGGCTCTATAAAAGGTCCTTGTGAATTTGATATTCAAGCTTATAAATGGCATTGTCCATATTTACTATGTTAATACTCAACTCAGGCTGTAGATAGAAATGCATCAATTATTATCTGCTTTAAAAATTGAATGATGACCATGGCAAGATATTTAATTAAGATTAATTTAGATTGTATTAAATAAATAAATACTTTTGTTAATATATAACTATAAATATAATATAACAATTGGTCAATTGTTAAAACAGAGTTTCTTTAATATAAATGAAATAAATTAATAACTAAATAATTATTGCCGAGCGCTTTCAATTTTTACGAGTTCTTATCAAGGCAGTGTAAAAAAGTCTATTTTCTCCTAGGTGATAAATTTAACATTTCATTGTATTGGCCAGGAATAACTAATCAGAAAGCTGGTTAATTTTGAATTCATAGCACAAAATTGTACAAAATTAATCTTGTGGATGGATTCAGAATTAACTAGCTTTCCGATTAGTTGTTCCTGGCCAATACAATGAAATATTGAATGCATCGCCTAGGAAAAAATAGAATTTTTTACATTGCCTTGATAAGGATTGCATCCACCGATCTTACATGTGATTTCTTTCTACTTTTTTAATCTTTTGTGATTCAGTTTAAGATTTCAATTAGGTATTATTATTTGTTTTACCAATATATCTAACTATTTCCACTTGGGATCTTTCAAGACTATGCTGTTTTTTTATATAAATTACTGATAAAACATTTCTTAATTATCAGATAGATAAAATAAACATTGGTGGTTACCAACTTCATCCAGCTTTTATACTTTTTGAACTTCAAGTACAAAAACATTTGAGACATCTAGAGAAGCCATTCTGTTTTCTTCTCTGGTAGCTCAAACTTGACTAATGTGGATTTTAGGAGAAAAGCTGATTACTTTATAATAATCTTTTCAAACCTGAACCCACTGTTTTAATAGATATTATGAAAATTTTAAAAAAGAAAATTTTTTTTTTTCTTTTTAATTAATAAAAAAAAAAGATAAAATAATTATTTTATGTAGTGTCAAGATTTATATTGCGTCAAACACTCAATATGAGGTTGGTTTTACAAATACTGATATTTAAGAGTTATGATTATTATTTATTATTACAATTATTTTGTTTTATAATCCACATTCGTCATTGTATCATTTAGTAAAAACATATTAGGATTAACTTCTACTATAAAAAGAACTTTGCTTAGTCAAAAAGAGGTTGTTTTTTTTTGTAATCGTTAATTTTTTTACATTTTGGTCAAAATCAAAAATTAGCAAAATGAGATACTGGTACTAAAGAGGTATTTATATATATATATATTTCAGTAACTTACCTATGAGATGTCAAGAAATATTGTTATTTAATTAGATAATACTCATTTCAAATTTTATTTTAAATAATTACACATATGAATTTCATTTGTGTTCATTTCTATTTTACTTTAAGTAAATATGCATACACATATGCTTAAGATTTTACATACATTATTGTTTGCCAGGACAACAATCCATCTTAACATATACAAAATTCAAGATTACACACCTAAATTGGCATTGTTATAGATAATTGATGTGTCTTTTAACCACAGTGTTTGATAATTTATGAAATAAGATTATGGCCACCTTTAATTGCTTTCTACATATGAAATAGTGTATTCCTATCCTCATATACGTTTCACCTATTTTTCCACATAGCTCTATCTGTGCCAGCTTTAAACCCATATAAAGATGTTAACACAGTTATATATGTGTCACTGCATATTAGAGCAGGAGTTTATCAGATGAAAGTAGGAAAGTAGGACTAAAGATAAATGTTAAAAAGACTAAAGTAATGTTAAATAGATTTTCTCAAAATATAAAACTAAAGATCGATTATAATGAGCTAGAAGAATTTAACAGTTACAATTACCAGGGTCAGATTATTAATGCAGATGGAAACATAATGAATGAAATTAATCATAAAATTAAACTTAGTTGGAGTCCTTTAGGTAGAAATAACTTGATACTAAAAGGAAATATGCCTATGTGTTTCAAAACAAAGGTTTTTAATAAATGTGTTTTACTAGTTCTTACTTATGGATCTGAGACTTGGACACTTAATAGAAGAGCAATACAAAGACTTCAGACCATTCAAAGAAGTATGGAGAGGTGCATGTTGGGAGTAACAAGAAGAGATTGAAAATGCAATATATGGGTAAGAGAACAAAGAGATGTTAATGACCTCATTGAAAAAATTAAAAAGCTGAAGTGGAGTTGGGCTGGACATATTGCTAGAAAAGATTAAAATAGATGGACATTTGAAATATTAAACTGAATTCCAAGAGATTGTAAAAGACCCAGAAAGAGACCATGTGAGATGGATGGATGAATAAGAAAGTGTGCAGGGATGATATGGAGAAGAGAAGTTAAAGATTGGAGAAGATGGATTGAATTTGGAGAGACCATCATGCAGTGAATTGATAATGATTGATTATGATATATATATATATATATATATATTATAAACGTTATATATATATATATATATATATATATATAAACGTTTGTAATATCTTAGATATAACTATATTACAGCAAGTATTTTAATCTAAAATAGCATATTTTGAATTATGAGCACAGAGTTTCAGATGACCCATCACTCTCCACTCTATCTAATAACACTGATACACTCACGCACACCTATGCTGAAAAGATAAATAATTACCAATATATGTATTTCATGCTAAACCAGCAATCATCAGTTGGTCCAGATTATCATCTCCCACACATATATACTATAAGTGCTCAGATATATATTAAGATAGACAAACTTCATACTTTAATGGACAAGCTCCAATCTTCTACACACTCCAACTCTTCAACCATCCATTCAATTGAAAATCTGATGATGGAATGCTCAAAGGCCACCCTGAGGCTGAGATTCTTGTCACACCCATGTTGACCTAAGGGCAATCTGAACCCCACATGTACAGGACATAATCCATTAAATACATATGCAAGGATGGGCAGACATCCCTACAATGTAATAACTGAAACACAGGCTTATTATATACCTGTGTCTATATATGTAATATAGGGTATATGAGCACAGACTTTCAGATGACCCATCACTCTCCACTCTATCTAATAACACTGATACACTCGAGCACACCTATGCTGAAAAGATAAATAACCACCAATATACATATTTCATGCTAAACCAGCAATCATCAGTTGGTCCAGATTATCAGCTCCCACACATATATACTATAAGTGCTCAGATATATATTAAGATAGACAATCTTCATACTTTAATGGACAGGCTCCAATCTTCTACACACTCCAACTCTTCAACCATCCATCCAATTGAAAATCTGATGATGGAATGCTCGAAGGCCACCCTGAGGCCGAGATTTTTGTGACACCCATGTTGTCCTAAGGTCAATCTGAACCCCACATGTACAGGACATTAATTAAATACATATGCAAGGATGGGCAGACATCTCTACAATGTAATAACTGGACCAACTGATGATTGCTGGTTTAGCATGAAATACGTATATTGGTGATTATTTATCTTTTCAGCATAGATGTGCTTGAGTGTATCAGTGTTATTAGATAGAGTGGAGAGTGATGGGTCATCTGAAAGTCTGTGCTCATATGCCCTATATTACACATATAGACACAGGTATATAATAAGCCTGTGTTTCAGTTATATTTTGAATTATAAATTTTATTTCTTTAAAAGAGTCAATTTATCATTTTATATATAAGTGTAGTCCATGTGCTATCATGATATATATATATAGCACAATATTATTTAGGCATTTCTTATAATTCTTAATTTTGACTTCAAAATTAATGTAAACATGAATCACACCACATACATCTGTGTTAATATAGTGTGAGAGAGAAGTCTAAAATTATAATTTTGGCAATAATATTTTTTCAAAATGTATTTTTTTGTAAACAAGATCTACTCAACTGGAACTATTGCTAGGTCATGAGGGATTAGAAGGGCTAAAATTTAATCACAACTAGTCTGTTAAAAAATTAAAACAAAGATATAAAAGATTTTAGTAAATTAAAATCTTAAAAAGATGCTAAGGGATTCACTCACAGAGAATAATTTTGTTGACAGGATTATTGTCTGATCTTGGGATTATATAAATAGGTCATATTTTATACATCAAGGCTGACTTTGTATATTTTTCAAGAAGTGTTGCCACCATAATTCATGCCAGTTGTAATTTTGACATTCCAGAGTAGGAAGGTGAGATTTTCCATTTCTTTTGCTGGGGAGCATGTCATCATCATAGGAATGGGAAGCATCCCTGCCAACCATCTGCTGTAAGAAGATAACTAACTCACACTGCCTATCCAGAGTGCTACTACACCTTCCATCTGACATTCCCAAAGAACAAATTATGATTTGATAATCATCCAAACACTACAGAGCTCTAAATTAGACTTTTAATCTTGAAACCTTAATGTACTTAACGCTTGCTTGTAATGTAAATCGAATGTTCAAAATCTAACTCTTTAAACTCTCAAAGTAAGATATAAAACTTGTATAAACCCTGAGACTACTTCCATTAATTTCCATTTTATCTGTTCTAACTTAAAACAACTGTAGCCATTTGTTTATTTAAACCTATTATTGCTGTGGTTATGCCTATATATTTTATTTTATTTCACTCAAAATTATCTTCTTATATGTTATGGTATACCAAATATTTTGTAACAGTGAGCACCTTTAATTCTGATATACCTCAGTGCAGATATGATAATTGATATATTCATTGTAAATATATTTTAATAATGCTTATTTATCTCACTATCATGCTGTTTCAAAATCCTATTATTTTGGAATAATAACTGATCGCTACATGTTCATTGTTATCACTTGATTTAGTTTTATATTGTATAAAAATCTATTATGGTTTGCACAATCAGAGTAATAAATTATGACTATATCTATTTTATTGAATAGCCTTAGAAATAGCATTAAGGTATGTTTAATGCATTATTAATTGCCCATTAAATATACTTTCCCCTTCTTAATAAAACTGATTAAAGATATAGATTGAAGATATTGAACTAGATTAATAATATAGTCTTAGTCCATTCATAGCATGATTTTTATGCTTATTTTAAGAACTGGGTTCTGTTAGTTAAACAGATGGAAGCTATCTGTTGTAGGCACCATAATTTAATTATACATATTTGTATTTTATTCTGTGCATGGAGGATGTGTTCTTACAAAGTATAAATACATACATTACATCTTTCTGCATCTTTTAATGGGCTCAAAGTGGAGGCCATCCCCATATACTTAGTTCAGGTAAGGCTATATTTTTATTAGAACTGGAGCACAAGGATCCAGACCCCATTTTGTATTGTCTATCCAAGTTCCTGAAGTTGAAATGTTCATATTTTATTAGTAGCAAACCATCTGATCCTAGGATACCATGCATTTTGATGCAAAATCTCATGAATAACTACCTATGTGCACTACAAACATGTTTTTTAATATTTGGGTTTATGTCATAGCAAATGTACATGGATCTAAGGTAACTAGTTCTTTCTCTTCTGTTAAATAATTATTCAGCATTAGTCTGAAACCAAATTTTTGATTAATCTGCACCATCCCTGAGCTTTATTATATGTTCACCCCTTAATCTATATGTAAATAGTAGCCATATTCATGCAGTAATTATTAATGTTTTTGGTGGCTATGATATTCACTTATAAAATTAGCAAACCAAGATAGAAAGATAGGATTTTGGCATATTAACTGATTATATGTTCACACCCCTTAGTCTATATGTAAATAGTAGCCATATTCATGCAGTAATTATTAATGTTTTTGGTGGTTAGGATATTCACTTATAAAATTAGCAAACCAAGATAGAAAGATAGTATTTTGGCATATTAACTGATATAGGCATAATTCTTAACTGCACACATACATACATATATTTAGATATATTATGATGATTATACACTCTAACTCAATTTATTATCATCTCACTATGTAATGCCTGCATGTGTTTGATCCCATATCTTAACAAGTATAATTATTGTTTTCATTTTATTTGTTAATTTTGATATATTAATAAATATATTCAAATTTATCTTGTTTTCATTTCATTGCTCATGACTCAATTCCAATTTATTTATTATATTTAATAATTTTATATGCATTATAGTTTAAAGTACTGATTTCCTCCTTAAGTTAGCATGTTATTAGTTTATTTTAACCCTCTAGTTAATTATTATTTAGTTAATTTTGAGATGTCATGTCTATCCTTGTTCAGAGCCAGCTCACAGATTAATTTAAGATCTGTGTGTAAACCTCAAAAATGTCATTCATACAATTTTAAGCCATAGAGCACTGGTATCTAGCTTGAAGCTTGGTTAGACTTGGGATCTAACAATTTTATTTTGATCAGCTTTAAGGTATTTTACCTGGACTCTGCGTTTTGTTATATGAATGTACAAATCTGACCAATTACATAGGTTTTATTATGATTATGGCACTGCAAAATGTGACCTCAGCCATATTTTCACATGTTTCTGGGCAGATGGTTTTCACCAATTATGATGCATTAGTGTGAGATATTTTACATGAACTCAAATAAAAAAAATTCTTCAATTATGGCATTGCAACATGGAGGCTCAATGATTAAATTACATGCCAGCACTTCCTGAGACCCATGTAAATTTTATTCAGCTCATGTATATATGTAAAAAAATTATTTTACAGTTATGGATGCCAAAGAATGGAGCCATGATTATATTCTTTGATCCTGTATACCAATAACCCTATACTACATATGTCTAAATTTGATTCCATATGTGAGACTTCAATTTATTTTATCAGAAATGTCTGTTTTCACATGCAACTATTTGGGTTATATATATATATATATATATATCATAATTTAGACAAAATGTTCTGTGGGTTATGTTTCCCTCTGTTTTATAATGCATATTAGTTTAATGTTTGGGTTGTATATTACATGTGTAGTATTTTGTATTTAATAATGTATTTTCTTACTTGCTGATGACTGGTGCCCAAAGATGATTTAAATAGGTGAGTTGTTCTCATAAAAATTCAAAAAAGACCATCATTTAAAAAATTTTGTAAAAAAAATGGTTTAGACTGGATATGAGTAATAAAATTAAGAAAGGCAAGAAAATTATCTCTATATGTATTCCAAATAAAACTAAACCTGGCACAGAAAATCAAAATGCAATCATGGATTCACAGTTTTCTGCAGGGAGCATTCAGCATCAGATCTTGGAAAAAGAGATATTCCAAAAGTAATGTTTATTTTCTTATTATAATAACTAGTTTAGTGTTAAATTGTTTTTGATTACAAATACTATGCAGGTGGCACTAGTTAAAAAGGAGGGAAGGAGACTTAAGAATAGAAATTGGGGTAATATGTAGAAGGCTTGAGATTAATAGCCATATTAAAAAAATATTTATAGAAAATCATTCTTAGAAAGAATAAGATCAGACACAAAAGAGAGACAATAACATATTGATATGGACACTGAAAAGTGGAATATGCCCTCAGTAGAGATGAGGGACCTTTTTAGAATGATTGAGGAATTCATAATTGTGTCTCAAAAGGGATTGGTTAAGGAGGCAGAAGAGATGAGCAGCTGAAGACCAGAGAATTTTAGATGATGGAGATAGAGGAAAGCAAGAGATTTTATATTTGGAGGATAGTTAGCGAAGGAAATTTTTTGATCTGGAGGGTTGTTGCTGAAGGTATATTTTAGATGTAGAAGAGGAGTTCTAAGTGATAGAAGAGAGAGACCAAAAGAAAAGGAAAGATGGGAATGCAAAGGAATGGACCCAGAGCTAACAGAAAATGAAGAAAAATATTAAGAAAGTTCCCAAAGTTAGACTCTTACTTGAAGAAGAGTTTAAGACTATGAATAACAAAATAAAGGAAAGAAAGGAAAGCACTCACAGTAAAAGCATATGTTCTACTAGATCAGTGGAGACCATGCTTATTAAGCAGGAGAGTAGGCTGGGACAAATGATCTCCCAAATTAAGGCCGAGGCTGTAACTGAAGCCAAGAACTCTAGAAAATATATCAGGAGAATCTCACATTGCTAGGGAATTTCCAGGTCAAGAAAGAGAGGCCTATTGCACTGGTTAGTATGCCTAATACCATTGAAAGAAACATGGAGGAATCATGTACCAAGGGATTTCCTGAGAAGATAATGCAAAATAAAATCTTTTGAGTCACAAACCCTTGCTGTTTGGGATTACCCACCTCAGGAGATCCCATTGAGTATCTTCAAATAATCAAGCATAGACAAAACATCTTGGAGATGGATGATAGTAGTGAGCAGAGTGTTTTAGAGAGGGAAGGTATAAAGACACTCAATGTTGTAGATAGTGATAAATGAAATATTTTGAAAGAAGAAAGATGAACCTATAATATTGGAATGGATGATAGAAAGGAACAAGGTATTTTGGAGAAGGAATATAAAAATAAACAAAATATTTCAGAGGTGAAAGACAGTGATAAAACAAAAATATTGGAGATGGATGATAAAGATAAGCAGAATGTTTTGGAGATAGGAGATAGAGAGAAATAAAAACTCTTGAAAATAGAGAATAGAATTAAATGAAATATTTCAAAAGGGGAAGGTATAGATTAACGTAATGAGTTAGGGATAGAGAATGCAGATGAACAGAATGTGGCAGAGATAAAGGATCAGGATGAGCCCAACATGCTCATGATAAAGGAGGAAGACAGAGTGGTTTAGATAGGAAAAATAGAGATGGAGACAACAGTGTAGGTCTAGAAAAAGGAGCCAAAAATAAGGAATAACTTGGTATTTGGAAACAAGGGAGAGAGATGCACAAGATGTTTGGGGGTTTGAAAATAGAGGCTAATAGCATACTTTGGATGAAAACCATCAAAATAAATTAGAAAGAGTAAAAGGCAAAGCTGACTGTGAGCAAGTAATCTTTGGGAGGGGGACTGAAGTAGCTGATGCCAAAAAAGAGTGAACAGTTAAGAAAAAAGAAAAGGAATAAAGAAATGTCACACATCTTTAGAATGTGAAACCAGTTATGGGTTCAAAACCTGAAAGTGAAGAGTAAATGAATTAGAAAATATAACACATATTTCCCATACTGTAAGGTACCATATTTTAGGGGTCAGGATTATGATGAGGATGAGTATGAGTTGGGATATGAAGAAGCCTTCATGGAGGGTATTTATGTCCATAGTTTGACCCTCAGATCCCACTTAAACAAGATGATTCTAGATTATTAGCATATCTGCCCCTCAACAATACCTAGACAGTAATAATCAAACTAACCCATCACAGGGGTACTAATCTTAGTGATGTCTATTGATTAAGAATATTGAATCAATTTTGTTTGTGTGTTTTTTTGTATATACAGCTATATATGTAATTATCAACCATATAGTGTGTTTTGTAGATTTTTGTGGGATTCTATAGTAATAATAGTATTGTGTAATTGATTGAAAGACAGGAAAATAGAGAGTAATAGATGAACAAGGTATCATTAAAGCCATTTTAATGTATCACCATTAGTGAAAAAAAAAATTTCATGATTGGATTCAAAATTGCTTTAAGTAAGAGCATTTTTTTTACTATTTTTTTTGGTTTGTAACTTTGGGGATATGAAATGATATATTCCTGTCCTGATATATATTTCACATATTTTTCTTTATAGCTGTATCTGTGCCAGCTTTAAACCCTTCATGAATACACATATATGGATGCTAATACAATTGTATATGTGTCACCATATATATACATATGTGAATAAAATGTCTGTAATATCTTAAATATAGGTATAGTACAGCAAGTATTTTAATTTAAAATAATATATTTTGAATTATAAATTTTGTTTCTTTAAAAGTCAATTTATCATTTTGTACATTAAAACCGCATGTATAATATATGTGTAATCCACATACTACCATGATACATATATAGTGCAATATTATTTAGTCATTTCTTATAGTTCTTAATTTTGTCTTAAAATTATTGTAAACAAGAATCATGTCATATGCACCTGTGTTAATATAGCATGAAATAAAAGACTAAAATTGTAATTGAGACAATAATATTTTTACAAAATATATCTTTTTGTAAACAAGATCTTCTCGGTTGGAACCATTGCTAGCTTTTGAGGAATTAGACGTGGTCAAATTTAGCCACACACATTCTATTAAAAAATTAAAATAAAAGTTTAAATGATTTTAATAAATTAAAATCTTAAAAATGTGCTAATAGATTCACTTGCAGAAAATAATTTTGTTGACAGAATTATTATCTGCTCTTGGGATCATATAAATAGACCATATTTTATACATCAAGGCTGACTCTGTATATTTTTCAAAAAGCATTGCAATCAGACTCCATGCTAGTTGTAATTTTGACATGCCAGAGTAGAAAGATGAGATTTGCTGTTTCTCTTGTCAGAGAGATGGTGATCTCTATTTTCATCCCACATGCTAACTGGTCCATCATCATCATCATGAAAATGGGAAACATTCCTGCCAATATCATGCCACAAGAAAATAACTAACTTACACTGCCTAGCCAGAGATTAAAAGGGTACTACATCTGTCATCTGATGGACCCAAGGTACAAACTGCAAGAAGCTAGGTAATGACCCAAGCACTTTAGAGCTCTAAAATGGACTTGCAATCTTTAAACTTTAATATATTTAAAGCTAGCTTGTAATGTAAAACTGAACATTCAAAATCTAACTCTTTAAACTCTCATTTAAAGTAAGATGTAAAACTTGTATAAATCCAGCCTAAGACTGCATCTGTAAATTTCCATTTTACCTGTTCTAATTTAAAACAACTATAGCCATTTGTTTATTTAATCCTATTATTTCTGTGGTTCTGCTTATATATCTTATTCTATTTTATTTTACTCAAAATTATCTTATTATATGTTATGATATGCCAAATATTTCAAAATAGGAAGTGCCTTTAATTTTGATACACCTCAGCAAAGATATGATAATTGATATCTTCATTTTAAATATATTTTAATAATGCTTATTTAGCTCACTAGCATGCTGTTTTGAAATCCCATTATGTTGGAATAATAACTGATCGCTACTACTTGTTGTTATTATTTGATTTAGTTTTGTATTATATTATAAATCTATTATGGTTTACACAACCAGAGTTATAAATTATGACTTTAAAAATCTGTTTTATTGAAAGTGATAAACTAGCCTTAGAGATAGCATTAAAGTATATTTATTAATTGCCCATTAAATATACTTTCTCCTTCTTAATAAATCTGATTAAAAATGCAGATTGAGAATAATATAGTCTTAGTCCATTAAGATTGCATGATTATTATGCTTATTTTAAAAACTGGGTTCTGTTAAACAGATAGAATGTATATCTTTTAGGCACTGTAATTTAATTATACATATTTGTAATTTACTCTGTGAATTGTGAGCGTGTTCTTACAAATTATGGATACATACAATATATATTGCTGCATTTTTTAATGGGCTCATACTTAGTTTAGGTAAGGCTATATCTTTATTAGATCCCATTTTATATTAAGTCTAATCAAGTTCCTGAACTTGAAATGTTTGCCTTTTAATAATAGCAAGCCATCCAGTTCTAGGGTACTATATATTTTGATGCAACATGCCATGAGTAACTGCCTACTCACACCATGAACATGTTTCTTAATATTTTAGGCTGTGCCATAGCAAATATATGTGGATCTAAGATAACCAGTTCTTTCTCCTATGTTAAATAATCATTCAGAATTAATCTCAAAACAAATCTTTGATTATTATACTAAATCTGCATTATCCTTTGAACTTTATTATATGCTCACCCCTTAATCTATATATAAACAGCAGCCACATTCATGCTGTAATTATTAATATGCCCTGGGATAGCATATTCACTTATAAAATTAGCTAACCAGGATAGGATTTGTCATATTAACTGATATAGGCATAATTCTTAAACACACACATATATTTAGACATATCATGATGAGGAATGCTGTAACTCAATTTAATCTCATCTCACTATGTAATGTCTGCGTGCATTTGATATCACATATTTAACATGTATAATTATTGTTTATATTTTATTATCGACTTTGATTTATTAATAAATATATTTAAATTCAACTCATTTCCATTTTGTTGCTCATGATTTAATTCTAATTCCCATATTATTTATTATATTTAATAATTTTATATGCATTATAGTTTTAAAGGTTAAATTTGCCTTTAAGTTAGCATGTTTTAGTCCATTTTAACCATCTAGTTAGTTTGTTTAGTTAGTTTTTGGTTCTCATGTCTCTCTCTGTTTGGAGCTGGCTCACAGATTAAATTAAGATCTGTGTGTAATCTCAGAAATGTCATTCATAAGATGTTAAGCCATAGAGCACTGGTAACTAGGTTGAAGCTTGATCAGACCTGGGATCTAACCATCCCATTTCAATCGCCTTTAGTGTATTTTATCTGGACTCTGGGATTTTGTTATGCAAATGTACAAATCTGACAATTGCACATGACTATCCAGAGCATTATCATAAAAAAAATTTAGCTGGAGAACTAAATGTTTAATCAATCAATAAGTATATTTCAAATAATTTAAATCAATTTATATTCCTAATTTAAAAATTATGCATGTAATTTAATATCCCCCCCTCAATTATAACTCATGTAAACATGTTTTCCATGTTTCATATGAAAAGATTATTTTTTAACAAAAATTCATATGTTTAGCATGATAGTCATAATCATAGCAATATTAATTTGTTGTGAATGAATGTATGCATAGTTAGAATATTTTTATGACTTTTAGATGTATGTGTTGATAATTTAAGATTTCTCTTTGTATTATCTTAGATATATTTTATCTAAGTAATAAATACACAAACTATCAATTCAATTTTTTTAAAATTTACAATGCCAGTTTTCACCTAGTAATTGCCTGGTTGCATACATCATTACTATTAAGAATTTTAAACTTCTCTCTTAGTATTATAATAAATAAAATTAAAAGTGTGTGAAGCACTGGAAAGAGAAACTATAAAGAGTGCAAAAATATTAAATACTTAGCACTTTTGAGGTGGATTGCCTCATATTCATAGCAAGACTGAGCAGTGCAGAACAGGGAGATAATGGTGATATGCAAAATACATGCAAATTATTTAGGTAGTTCAGTGTTTGGAGATGTCAAAGCAGGCATCACATCTATTGATAGAGTTATTGTTACCAGCAATGAAGTAAACCTCCCTAATTTTCTGTTTGATGTTGTTTTTCTCAATGCAAACTATTTTGGGTTTAGAGGGTTTGAATATATGGCCGGTCTTCTTAGAGTGTTCAAAAAATATTGATGAATTGTCATTATTTTTCTTTGCTCTATTGTAAGTGTATGTTGAGCATTCCTGCTGGTTATGCTGGCTTTGGTCTTACCATAATAAATGGCACAGCATCTGGGTTGAGGGCATGAGATACTATAAATGACATGAGAGGTCTGAGAGAGTTGATTTTGTCTTTGGAATTATTGATAAGCCGATTGGTACAGGGGGATGTATGAAAACTGATTTTAAATTTGTTAGACAAGACCTTGATCAATTGGTTGGAGATTTTAGGTATGTGTGGGAGAGTAATATATGGAAGCTTAAGATCTTTATTATTGTTTACAATTTTCTTATAGAATTGTTTAATTCTGTGATTAATGGTATTCAGTTTGAAGCCTGCTTGTAATAAGTCTTTAGTGTAGAAATATATGTTGTATTTTCTATCTGATTCGAATTTGCATAGTTGCATATTTCTATGTAAGAACACATAGAGGCCTGCCAATTTGTGAGAGCTTGGGGAATTGGAGTGAAGGTGTGTAAAGCCTCTGGTTTCAGAGGGCTTTATAATTATGGAGTAATTTATGGGTCTTTCTTTTCGAGTTAGCCAAAGGTCAAGGTATGTTACACTCTGGAAGGAATCTTCAGATGTGGAGTTGACGGTTAAATTGGTGTGTTGTAAGACGTCTTGTATAATACAATCTGTAGTATGTTGAGTGGCTGTGATAAATATATCGTCTACATATCGCGTGTATATAATGTGAAGGCAGTCAGCTTATCTAAATAAACACATTAAAAAATCCCATTAAATTGTCTTGACAGCAGCTTAAAATTGTTGATTGTTATTGGCATTGGGATTGTCTATGTGTTGACTGATTTTTAATGATATATAGTATATTTAAATATATGTGTATCAAGAATTTAAAATTTTTAGTTTTAATATGATATACTAATGAATAAAAGTTTTGGATATATTTATTTTAAATTTTATTTTTTGTTTTAGGAAATTTGCTTTGTAATTTTTTTTTTTGTAGTTAATTCTGAAAATGATAAATAAGGTTTAGCCAAACCATCATTATTATCATAAAAATAAGTTTCCCATTTAAAAGAAAAAAAATACAATAATTATCTCTATAATTTATGATTATTTATAAATGAAAAAAACTTTGAGAACTTTTATTCAGATAAAAGTGAATTTACAACATGTGTGTGTGTTGATTTGCATTACACTTTATTTGTATTATATTTATAGTAAGCTGTATTCACTAAAATAGATTTTCAATAAATATATAAAACATTATTAATTACCATTTGTTAGCTTAGCAATTATTATATTTTTTTTAATCTTAAATAAAGTTTTTAATTTTGTTATTAATCACATATAATTTTTATTATTTATATAGCATGATTTCAGTTAACTCATATGCCTATACTTCAAGCATATAATTGTAGATATTGAAAAAGTATTTGGAAATAGGTTTTGTTATATGCTCTCATTAAACCAGTCTCTTTATTTAGGCCAAATCATATTATGTCAAATACCTTGTATCGAATTAACATTATATGAATTCTTTGAAGACTTGTAAGATCACATGACCTAGTTTAAAAGACTACTACTGCCAAGATGCATATTAGGAATCATTTACATATTTTTACTAATGTTTTCAACCATAAGTTAAAAAAATAATAGTTAACATAACTGTTTTCTTTTAAAAAAGTAGATCATATCCAAAAGGCAAAAAACATTAAATGTTTAAACAAAAAAAAAAAGAGAAATTAGAAACATATAAATAGTAAAAGATATGTTTCTTAATAAAAGTGTAGGCTATATCTTTACAAAATTGTAATTTCTAGTCTAATAAAAAATGATTAATAAATAAAAACTTGTTGAAATAAGAGCATTTCCTTAAAATATGGCACTTGTAATATATATTTCCTTTTTTTCTATAACTTATTAAGTTCTGAATTACCTTATAAAAAGACTTCAGTTCAACTTCTCTCTCTCTCTTTGTTTTTTTTCTTCATTCACTAACAAATACTTAGTAGACTTACCAATTTATGATAGGTATAAATTTTAAAACTTTTCCATCATCGTTTTATTCTCTGCACTATTGGAAAGATGGTTAGTTAGATATGGACCATCTAATTTAAAGAAAATTCCATTGACCTTTATTCAAGTCCGAGATTGTATGCATTTTTATAATTTCTTAAGCATTATTAATGAGTTGATAGAATGTCTTTAACCATCAGAGCTTATAAAAATGCTCAAAAGTTACTCATGGGTTATATTTTACTATTAACTGGAATAATTCAATCATGCTATTAAATAAAGAACTATCATGTATCTGTAGGTGTATTAATGTTAGAAAATCTTATGGAAAAAACTTGTCTAAATTTTTCAGTGGTATTTTTTATCATATTGATTTATAATTTTTAGATAAATGGTTTCAAAAAAAGATGCGTTCTCATGACCTCTGCAAAAGAGATTATGCCCAAAACGATAACGATATTGAAGAAAATGAAGTCTGTATTGAGGGTTCACCAAAACATGATGTCTGTTTGGTAAGCATAATTTTATTTCATTGCTTTCAATATATAATATTGTAAAAAAAAAAACTGAAGGTTGAATTTGAACTCCACCTAGTAGAGAAACATTTGTTGCTGATTCATAAATGTTGAATGACAGTTTCTATTATTATTAAAACCAACTTAATTATTAATTCATAATATCCATCGACAGTCAGATAAATGTTATTATCTGAAAATGAAATTAAAAGTTTTAATCAACTTTAACTTTTAATTTTTAATCATTTGAAATAATAAACAATTGCAAAGCAATTCATAGAATGAAAGTAAATAATCACGGATACATCAAACAAATATATAACGAGAAACAGTTATACAAAATCTGATTTATAATAAAATATTTCAATAAAACTGATGTAAACATGTTTTTGTTTAAACAGATCTCAACATCTGCCAAACCTTCTGTGGCATATTAGGCAAAATCAAGGACAGAGACAAATTATTAGCCCCTGAAGAACTTTTTCGAGATATCTGGTCAATAATAGGCCTCAATATAGAATAGAAAGTTGGTCTAATATGCAAGGCTGCCTAGATTAACATTGAACTAACTGATATAGATCTCGATCTACCTTTCTCTCCAAGATCAAATGTATATATGAATAAATCTTTGTAACCTCAATAAAAAAAAAAAAAACAAATATAATTAACAATAAAAAATAAGAAGATTTGTTGTTCAGGAAGCCATGTGACTTGCACAGAATGATAACTTGATCTTTGATCTAGAAATCTTTAACTCTGGAGTTTACTTTTTGAGAATTTTTGCTGCTGAGGAAGTCACTTGATGTTTGACACCAGCAGTGACCCTTAAAAAGTAAAATTCTGTGCCTAGGTTTTAACGAAATTGTTCAAATAATAAAAATTTAAAATGTGATTGATTTTTCCCATACTTAAAATTCCGATAATAGAACAATTAAATACTTCCATCAAAATATAACCTATTATAAATATAATAAAGTTTAAAAAATTGTATGCTCCTCTATCATTTGAAGAGGACTGTAGATTTAAAAAAAACATATTCATATTATAATAGCACATTCAGGTAATCCTTGATATTATATAATGTATGAATTGTGTTTTAGTCTTAATTATTAATTTAATAAGGTAAAACGATTTTGATCAAAATATTTCAAATGATGTTTATTTTATTTCAGTACTTCTATAAGTATTTTACATATGTTAAATCACCATTATCACAACATGAAAGCGAAACATAAAAATAAAATATATCGTATATACATATATTGTAATAAATACACACACAACTTCATAAATATAAAGAAACTTAGATAAATACCATATAGAGTATATGCGCACAGACTTTCGCATGTCCCACACCACTCACCATTCTATCTCATATCACTGATATACTTGAACACATATATGTCGAAAAGATAAATAATCATCAATATACGTATTTCATGCTAAACCAGTAATCATTAGTTGGTCCAGATTATCATCTCTACACATATATGCAATAAGTGCTCAGACATATATTAATATAGCCAATCTTCATACTTTATTGGACAGGCTTCAATCAACTGCACACTCCAACTCTTCAACTGTTCATCCAATTGAAAATCTGATGATGGAACACTCAAAGGCCACCCTGAGTATACACAATGCAAAATAATTATATTGTTTTATTTATAATAATATACATCCCTTGATATTACCTTGTTTACTCAATTCCATATCATATAATAAAGTGCATCAATTGCTTTTGTAATTCTTAAAGCAATTTTTATTTTTTTTGTTGCAGCTAATTTGAAGCTTTCATTAAAACCTTCCTAATCTACATGTAATGATTTATCTCTGATGAATGCTTCAGTTCAATTGAAACATATATAAAATTAAAGTAAAAACATTATAGATCAATTACTACAAGTAATAAAAAATAAAAAATGATTTCATTTTCTGAAGGTCATGTGACATTAACCTCACATATGACATATGTTTTCAATCCACAAACAGGTGACTCGCAAAAATGATAAAAGATTTTTATATGATATTCTATTTGTTGTTTAAATAATGATCTTTTATGACATTTATAATGATAAGTATAATTTAGATATAACTGTTATAATTAAAATAAAAATATTTTGAAACTATTTTTTTTTTATTTTCATTTTATTTATGCTAGAAGATGCAGTTATAATTGATTTCTATCTTCAAAATATATTAACAAGCAAATCTTGACCAGAACGAGATAGTATTCCCTTATATACTAAAAAGTTAGAACTGATTTAATAAATGTGTCTGCATTTTATAATCATGAATAGAAATATGATTGGACTTTGATCCAATTTTTGGGGTGATTTGGGATGAAAGAAATGATAAAAAATGAAAGATTAAAGAAACTCCTTTATTGTGTAGAATGAACATATGATGAACCAGAGAATCAATAATGTTTTAAAAATTTTCATAGTAAAATACTGTGGGTATTTTTTTCTTTGCTTGATAACCATGGTTATGTTGCTAACAGTATATTTGGTTTTATTTTATTTTACTTTTTTATTCTGGGTTACGTTTTAGTATTATATTTATATATTGTAAGTAGCTACCCTTCACATCATATATGGCATTTCATCAGTCTATCTTATTTATCTTATCTTTTGTATTATTAATGCCATGAGGTCAATCAGAGGCAATCAATTGGACTGGTTATATATATATACACACACACACTGTGGAAAGTTAAGATAAACTTGACATTAATTAAAATATATAAAGCGAATACTAACATTACAAATACAACATTATTTATAATCATAAAAAATAATGTAGGTATGATGTTGATTCACTGTTTATGAAAAATAGAAATGATAAAAAAAGAAAAGTCAAGAAGCAAACAATCAATGATTTTTTAAATTAATGATAAATTGTTCTATTGGTCATAATCATGAATATTTCTTAGCAATTGTAATAATAAACAACCACTCAAAAAAAGAGTATGGTTGTTTCAATCCCCCCCCCCCAAAAAAAAAAAACGAGTGGAAAAAAATACTCTAAAAATGAGTTTTGTGGTAACTATACAAACCAATCTGGAAACAAATACATCTATATATAGAACATACTCGTCCAATTTCCTGTTTATTTGTTATTTTATGATGTTGTCTTTTAGTTTCCTCAGCAGAAAACTTCTTTTTGAAATACTTCAACACCTAATCTAATTTTAGTTTTCCAATATATTCTATTGTTTGTTGTATCTTACCAATGGAAACAATTGACATTGCATTTCTTTAAAATGTCTTTGAAATAATGCTTATAACATCTTGTAATGTCTTAGCATATCAAAACTATACTATTGCTATGAGTATAATATCAAGATTAACATACTGAAAGCTGCTCAGCATAAGATTATAAATTTTATTCTTAAGCTTTTCCCCTATGTAGCGACTTTAGCACTTATATTAATTACAATTGTATAAAAAAAAGTTAACCAACAGTGTATAGAATTAAAATAAATATTGATAATGATGAGTGAAAAGAACTACAATATTTTGGTCAGAATATTTGATCAGATAAAACATAACAAAAGAAATTAATCATATAACTAAAGTTTGATGAAATGCTTTTCAGAAAGGTAAATTAGTATTAAAAGTAAATATCACAGGGACTTCAGATCACTCAATGAAATATAGAAACAGCAAAGAGATATTTAAAACAAAATATGAAAGAAAGCAAAGAGGTATCTGGTGTTTTTTTAAAAAATCCATGTTATATGCTGCCTGTTCATTTAATCTTTGATTATTCAGATAGCTATTGATGTTTTATTTAGGTTACATAATTGATTTTTGGCTTGCCCAATCTGTTGGCTTTTGATCGGTCATATGGTTCACATTGATTGCTAGGTTTCAATATATAACATTAAATACAATTGTTTTTAAATAGTAAAGGCTGTTATAGTCACTAATATAGATTCCCAGTTTAATATTCAACAATACAGTAAAAAAAAAAAGAAAATTGTCTTCAATATTGTTTTCATTTTTTTGTTATATTGTTAAATATATAAATGGTATGGTATTCAAAACAATCTTCATATACAAAAAAAGAACAATAAGAAGGTGGTTTTATTTTTTTATTATCGTATTGTCGAGTATAAAAGTAGGCTGTATTATTTACTATAACAAAATTTTCTATTTAAAACTATTGTATCTAACATAAGATTGTATAATATAGTAATTAATGCATTCATTCATTGACCATGTCCATGAGTCAAGTCCAAATTTGAGTAAAACTAGAAATTTTTCAAGCAGGATTATAATCAACAATCTGAACATTGATTGATTGGTCAGTAAATGGATATCTAATTATTCTTGTATAAAAATAAAATGTCTACTCAAATTCTTATTATTAATTTGGTAAGTCTTACTTTGTTTATTACCATTTTTTCTTATAATGATGCATGGTAAGTCTTGGCTTCTTACGATTTGTATTTTCTTATGTACAAACATATATACGGGTGTTTGTATGTGTGTATGTGTGACCAATAAAATAGTTCAGATTTGCATATGCAGTTCTCCAAATGTTATAATTCTTGAACTATCATTATGTAAATTTTTTAAATTCAAATCTCTTTGCAGTGGATGCATTTCATGAGAAACATTTTTATCTACTAAATTACAAACTCAAAATACCTGAGCCACATCTCAAAAACAATTCATATTTTTCTATTTATACATTTTAATTGAAACCAATATGAATTTGGAATATAAACATTTCATCAATCATCTACTTAACACATCAACGTTTAAAATCAGTCTTTGATGTTTTTATGGATATTCAGTGTCTTCTGATCAATGGTGGTTTCCTATGAAATGCATAACGAAAGATATTGACATATAAATCAACATTTACAACAAGGGACACTTTATGAATTCTAGGTGAAGCACAAAAAATCTTACAGTGATGAAATGGATATTGGTTTCTTTTATATGGAATAAAATGGTAGTTTAACTATAAATTTGTTCATATTTCTATATGTGATTTTTTTAGTCAAATTTCTTGTATACACAGATTTACATGTATATATTCTAATATTCACATGAATAAATAATAAATTCATGGTATTATTTTCAGTAACTTCCATATAGCAAAAATATAATAGTTAAATAGCTGACATTTCAGTACAATAACAAATACTTTCCACAGAGCTTTTTCTTTCTCAAATTGTATGTGTGTGGTGAGATTTAAAATCGTTTTTTACTGTTGTTATTTTTTCCTCATATTCAAATTCTATTGGTTGAGAAATTTTAAAAAAGTATTTTATTCTCCTATAGCTTATTTCAAATATTATTAATTTTCTTCAATTCACACTTTTCATTTATGCTCTTGGGTCTTTTAAAAATCTCTACAGCTACCCTTAGCAATCTCTGGCCCTATTGTTCAATTTTTGCCAGAATATGAATTGTATTAAAATTGATGTCATGGTTAGTTAATTTTATATGTGAATAAATGATTGACGAATTAGATTTTTCTCTAAATGTAAAAATTTGTTCTTCCTTTCCTATATTTATTCTCACCACAAATATTCTTGTGATTTACGACAGAAAAAACTGAGGAAAGTACTTGTTATAGTACTAAAATGTCAGCTTTTTGGCTATTGTATTTTTATTATGAATTTATATATATATATTGTACTGATGCAGTCGTTACATGGTATTTATCATGCTTAAATTTGTTGAAAGAGATTTGTTTAAAAAAAAAAGGTTTTAAAAATAAAATGTATATTTACATCTAAAAAAAAAAAGAAGGTTAAAAGTTTGAGAAAAAGAAAAGAACAAAAGGACAAGAGGTGGGGGTTTTATTGAGATAAACGATTGAAAATAGAGGGAAAGATTTCAAAAATAAAGAATAGATAAAGGAAAGTGATTAACATTTTTTTATTATTAATTTATAATATATATAGTATTATTTATTTATGGTATAAATAGCTTCATTCTTGTCTTATAATATTAAGGTAACGGAATGTGCGCGTATGTAAAAAATAAATGTTAAAAAGAAAGGAATTTTCTCAAAATAATACAATTGAAAACTAATGCAAATAAAAGAATTAAAAACTAAAAAACAAAACAAAGGAAAATATAATTGCAACAGCTAGTGATAAGTAATTAATTAATACTATTTAATTAAAATATAAACTAAAGGAAGGTAACTTATATGTTAAAAGAAAAGGAACAGAAACCCAATAGGAGTGCAATAGAATATTTGATTAATCCTAAGACAAGGAACCACTTGATATATAAGGGAGAGCTTGGTATTATTTAACTTATCATTATTATTATTATTATCACAATATATTATTATATTGAAAAATTTAATCAAATAAGTCAAAGTTGATCCTATTAAATAAAAAAAAAGTGTTGCTGAACTCATCGAATTGTGCAGCCATCCTGACCCTTCACTGTAATAACACCTGCACTTAGTTTGAAGAAGAAAAATGCTAATTTGTACCTAAGAATCAGGGGACTGTCCACATCCAGAATAATTTATATGTTATTATTAAAAAAAATAAAAAGCCTATAAAAAATCATTGGCAACCAGTTGGAGCAGCAGAATCAGCAGAAGCTATGTTTCCCTATTGTGCATATTACAGGGTTCAAATCCTAGGTGAAATCATTTTATTTTCCTTTATCTTCAAACTTTTAATTATAGCCATTAAAAACAGTGAGATAAAACTTTTGAAGTATTAATTTCTAGATTATTATTATTATTATTATGTACATTAACTTTCATAATCAGATGATTAAAATCAAATCTCATTAGGGTGTGTGTGTAATTTAATTAAATATGCTTTTATTTCTACTTGTATTATTTAAATATATATGATAATATGTATTAAATATTTAATATATTACAAAAACATATGTACGCATTTCTATTATGGGATAAGAATGAGAAGTTAAAGAAAGAAAATGGGGTATAGAAATATTTCATTATCATTAGGGATTTGAGCCAATATTAAAAGAAAGTGAAAATTTTAGGCAATAGATTTTGAATAATGCCAATGTTTTAATAAGTAAATAACTATGATATTGAGATTAAGAAATGGAGGTTTATAATGTGGGTGGAGAATTTGGAGTAGCTAGAATCTGATGAGCTGGCTGAGAGGGCAGGTACTAAATTCATAGCTTGTCAAGCAAGCACATTAATTAGAGTGTAATTGACTGGCACCTAAAGGGTTTTTCCTTAAAATAAATAAAGTGCTTGGATGGCCAGTGTTATAATTTAGTAGCAGAGTGTTGATATTATTGGTAGGTGGTTACCAATGATATTAGTATCTCCACCTGACAGACCTGAAGCCTTCAAAGACAGTGAAAGTTAAAAAGATAAAATTAAAAAAAAGATTTTTTATTAAATGTAAAAAGAAGGTGGACATTACAATGGCATAGCCAACATGAGCTGTAATGAAACTGGTGACAGTTAGTGGAAAAGAACATAACTAATTTAGGTTTAAAGATCCCGGTAGTATTGTTTAACAGAACATGTCAAATTGGCACAACCAATAGAAAGTTTACGTGATTAAAAAAAGGGACACTTCAGGTGAATTATGATAGAAGGACAAGCAGAACAAACAATAGAACTAAGAAGGTCGGGGTTGGTTGTACTTTCATGTAAAATAAGAATAAAAAAAAGAAAATTTTTCATTTAAATAAGAGTAGATAGATCATTCAATTCTGAAATGGAAGCAGTGAGCTGGGTTATATAAAAAAATTCTCACAGGAAACAGAGGGGAAATACCGAATAGGCACTTACAGATCTTGGAAGGTTTTTCTTATGTAATGAATTCAGTGAATTGGTTAAAGTTAGCATAGCCTGTAGCTACATACAGGATGAGGCTCAGATTTGGTGAGAGTCAATGGCAGTAAAACTGACAAACTTTGAGGAATGCAAACAAGTGCTGTTAGCAAACTATTGGGGGAGGGACTTCAGGAGAATGTTAAATGTTAAATAGCACAAGACCAATGGAGAACGGGGGAGTTAATGATTGCATTTTTTCATAAACAAGTGGCAAAATTAAGAATGCTGACAGTGTATAAAATATCTGAATGACAGATTCTGTGTTTAGTAAGTTGGAGTTTTCCAGAAAACATTCAAGAGATAATGGGGAACAATGCACTAGAACAAACTGCAGATATACCCATGACATTAGACAGTGATAGACAGCATGAGGAATCACAGAGTAAGAAAGGGAATTCTGAGGCTACTTGCATACAAGTAGCAAACTTAGTACAAAATGAAGAAATGGAGGAGCTGAGAATGGCTCCTCAGTCCTGTCCTAAAATAAAGATAAGTATCAAAAAACAGTGGTTATTGTGCTGCTCAACTCAGGAAGTCAGGTATCCATAATGTCACAGCAAACCTTAAATGATATATGTCAGAGCAATGTAAAAATTAAAACCTTACCATTAAAGAATGTTTATGTAATGTTGGCAAATGGAAAAACAACTAAGATGGCATTGGAACAAGCTTGGGTGAGTGAGAGTATAGCAGGAAAGGAATACAACCACATCATGTTAATCTTAAAGAGACTAATACAAAATGCTATCCTGGTTTCATACTTTATGTGCAAAGCAGGTTGCATGTTAGATTATGAACATTGTCTGGTGAGGATCAACAAGGTGGAAATTTCATTTGAGATCTGCAAGGCAAATGATGATAATGTGGAGTGTGATGCAGAAAGTGCAGTGATAGGAATAGAAAAAAGTGATGGAAGGTGGATGTGGTGGGAGTAAAGAAAGGGAACAGTTGAAGTTGTTGGATACCTATGAGAGCGTGTTTTCAGAAACCCCTGGAGTTATCAAAGGATACGAGCATAGGATTAGGCTTGTAAAAGATCAACCATATCAAGCTCAAGGATATCCCATACTGCATCAATAGAGAAGTGCAGTGGAGGAACAACTAGAGAATATGTTGAAATGGGAAAATTATTTCTGTGCTTCTCCCCATACAATAACCCGATAGTGATAGTAAAGAAAAAAGACAGATCTATCCGGTTATGCCTAGATGCACAGCAATTGAATAAAATAACAGTGCTAGACACCAATTCCTGCCATCTATAAGTGAATTACTAATGATATTCCATAAAAAATATATTCTTGACTTTTGATTTATTGTCCAGTTACTGGCAGATCAGACTGCATCCCGAGGATCAGAAATACATAATTTTCCACTTTAATGGATGGGCATATAGTTTCAACTAAATTTCTTTTGGTTTAAAAAACAATAGGGCAGAAATAATACAATTCCTGGACCATGTATTGTCAGAGGAAATCAAGGGCTTGATTATTGTGTATGTAGATGATATAATTCTAGTGTCAGAAAGTGTGGAAGAATGCTTTGAACATTTAAAGCAGCTGTTTTGTGAATGTAAAAATAAGGGAATTAAAAATAAATTTGGGCAAAAGCCATTTAATGACCCCAGAGGTTATATTCTTAGGACACATTATTAGTGAGCAAGGAATATCTCCAAATCCTTTGAAGATCAAAGCTATACATGATTTTCCAAGACCAATGAAGAAAAAAGACATTAAATCTTTCCTCGGATTGTGTAATTTCTTCAATCAGTTTTATAAAAAATTTTGCTCAGACATGAAGCATCTGTTACAACTACTAAGGAAGAGGAAAAAGGTGTGTGGGAAGAGCAACATTAGTGTAGCTCTGAAAGTGTAAAAAAAAGGTTTTCTAAGGGAAGTCATGTGGACAAATCCAGATTTTGGTAAGCCATTTGTGGTGCAAACAGAGAGCAGTGGAATTGGATTAGGGGCCATATTGTCTCAGGTACAGAACAATGTGAAGTAGAGTGCAGTTCTTTGTAAACTGCTTATTAAATGGACCAGAAAAGAATTATGCAGTAAGTGAGAGAGGGGCTTTAGTGATCATGTGGGTCTTTAAAAGTTTTAGGCAATACTTAATAGGATCACAGGTGATAGTGATGACTGACCAGAGGAGCCTTGAGTTTCTCAATCACAGTTTTCTCACAAATAGTGGGCTGATTTGATGGAGTCTATTCTTACAAGAGTTTGATTATAGTATACAGTACTGCTGAGGCAAAGACAATATGGTGGCAGTTGCTTTAAGCCCCTACCCAATATAACATAAGCAACAACATCTGAATTGCAACAATGCATACAGAGCAACAATGGAAATACATGGAAGTGAAGAGATAAACATGGTTTGCCAAGATTAAAAAATCTGCAAGAGGAGGATGCAGATTGTAAACAAATAATATGGTATTTATGCCATCAACCTATAAATAGGCCTACAAACTTCATTATGAAAAGAGAGAAAATGATACTGCTTAAAGGGAGGACTTTTGCAGTGCAATATGCGAATCATTCTTCCAATGGCCATATGGAAACAGGTGATTATGTGCATACATGAAAGATATGGACATTATGGTGCAAGCAAAACTGAAGGATGGATAGGCCATTGGTTTTATTGGCCAGTAATGTATAAGAATATTTTAAATGTCATTTAGGGATGTACCATATGCACAAAGACCAAACCCCCTAACACATCAAGCCTGGTGCCATTGAGACCCATATATGCATATCAGCACAACAGTTTGTTGGAAATAGATTTCTATGGACCCCTACACCAGTTTAATAGAAAGAAATATCTTGTTGTGGCTTATGATATCTTTTCCAAATTCATGGCTGTTTATCTGGTGATGCAGGCTAATGCTAGACAGACTATACAAGTACTGGAACAGCAACATTTTTTGAGACCAAATTCCAAAGAAAATAATATCAGACATGGAATGCCCTTTCTGTCTGGAGAATGAAAAATATGGATGAAATGTCATAAAATAAGACATGTCCTCACTTCAATTCTCAATCTGCAGTCTAATCCCTGCTAAGATATTATGAGTTGGGACATTTATTTCACATGTACCTACAGAATGATCATCAAAAATGGGTAAGGGAAGCAACAAGGGTTGCCAGCATGATAAATTGGTTAAAGAATGAGTCAACAGGGTTTGAACCTATCAGACTACACCATGGCAAAAATATTCCATACCCATTTAAAACCATTTTGCTGAATGGGATGCAATATATTAACAAAAACAAGATGCTGACAAAGTGAGCCATAGGCTCAGAAGAATGGGTAATGTAAGACAAAAAAGGCAAGGGAGAGTTAGGTATGTGTTTAAGTTGGGGTATGAAGTCATGGTGAGGGTAAACCCAGTAAGCCATCCTGAGAAAGGAATATATAAATAGTTTCAACCAATATACGATGGGCTATATAATTATGATCATATGAGAATATGGGAGCAATGCATTTGAGATTGCTCAGGGGACTGAAAAAAGGGAATGTTCAATGCTCGATTACTGCAATTAATAAAAGGGAGTAGGGGGATGGAGAAGATGTAGTGATACAGTCATTACATGGTATTTATCATGTGTAAATTTGTTGAAAGATATTTGTTTAAAAAAAAAGTTTTAAAAATAAACTGTATATTTACATCTAAAAAAAAAGAAGTTTAAAAGTTTGAGGAAAAGAACAAAAGGACAAGGAGTGGGAGTTTTATTGAGATAAATGATTGAAAGTAGGGGGAAAGATTTCAGAAATAAAGAATAGATAAAGGAAAGTGATTAACATTTTTTTATTATTAATTTATAATATAAATAGTATTATTCATTTATGGTATAAATAGCTTTGTTCTTGTCTTATAATATTAAAGTAACAGAATGTGTGCATATGTAAAAAATAAAAGTTAAAAAAAAGGAATTTTCTCAAAATAATACAATTGAAAGCTAATGCTAATAAAAGAATTAAAAACTAAAAAAAAACAAAAACAAAGGAAAATATAATTGCAATGGCTAGTGATAAGTAACAAACAAGGGATTAATTAATACTATTTAATTAAAATATAAACTAAAGAAAGAAATCTTATATGCTAAAAGTAAAGGAAGAGAAACCCAATAGGAGTGCAGTAAAATGCCTGATGGTTCCTAAGATAAGGAAACACTGGATATATAAGGGAGAGCTTGGTATTGTTTAATTTATCATTATTATTATTATCATCACAATATATTATTATATTGAAAATTTTAATCACATAAGTCAAAGTTGATCCTGTTAAATAAAAAAAGCATTGCTGGACCCATCGAACTGTGTGGCTGGTCTGAACCTTTGCTGCAATAACACCTGCAGTTAGCCCAAAGAAGAAAAATGCTCATTTGAACCTGAGAATCAGCAGAGTGTCCATGTCCAGAATAGTTAAAATGTCATTATTTAAAAATAAAAATAAAAGGCCTACAAGGAATTATCATCAACTGGTTGGAGCAACAGAATCAGCAACAGCTACATTTCTCTATTGAGCGTATTACAGGGTTCAAATCCTAGGTAAAATCATTTTATTTTCCTTTATCT
Organism: Epiperipatus broadwayi; assembly: GCA_028023455.1. Lineage (NCBI taxonomy): Eukaryota > Metazoa > Onychophora > Udeonychophora > Euonychophora > Peripatidae > Epiperipatus > Epiperipatus broadwayi. The sequence goes on from JAQFVV010006239.1 coordinate 7,147,240, forward strand.
TCAAACTTTTAATTATAGCCATTGAAAACCAGTGAGATAAAACTTTTGAACTTTATAAAAGCTATTAATTCTAGATTATTATTATTACGTACATTACCTTTCATAATCAGATGGTTAAAATCAAATCTCATTAGGGCGTGTGTGTACTTTAATTAGATATACTTTTATTTTTACTTGTATTATTTAAATGTATGTAATAATTATCTAATGTACTATAAAAACATATACACACTATTCTATTATGGGACAAGAATGAGAAGTTAAAGAAAGAAAGTGGGGTATAGGAATATTTAATTATCATTAGGGATTTGAGCCAATATTAAAAGAAAGGAAAAATTTTAGGCAATTGATTTTGAATAATGCCAATGTTTTAATAAGTAAATAACTATGATATTGAGATTGAGAAATGAAGGTTTATAATGTGGGTGTTGAAGTAGCTAGAATCCAATGAGCTGGCAGGAGGTGCAGGTACTAAATTTGTTGCTGGTCAAGCAAGCATGTTAATTACAGTGTACTTGACTGGCACCTAAAGGGTTTTCCCTTAAAATATATAAAGTGCTTGGATGGCCAGTGTTATAATTTAGTAGCAGAGTGTTGATATGATTGATAGCTGGCTACCAATGATATTAGAATCTTCACCTGATGGACCTAAAGCCTTCAAAGACAGTAAGAGTTAAAAAGAGAAAATAAAAATAAAAAGATTTATTTTTCTTATTAAATTTAAAAAGAAGTTGGCTGGTACCATATATATATATATATATATATATATATATATATATATATATATATATATATATATATATATATCATCATCAACCTTTATCAATCCACTGCAGGATGAAGGTCTCTCCAAGTTTAATCCATCTTCTCCGATCTTTAGCTTCTCTTCTCCACAACACCCCTGCACCTTTTCTTATTTCATCCATCCATCTCACATGTGGTCTCTTTCTGGGTCTTTTACAATCTCTTGGAATCCAGTTTCATATATATATATATATATATATATATATATATATATATGAATTCATAATAAAAATATAATAGCCAAAAAGCTGTCATTTTAGTACAATAACAAGTACTTTCCTCAGAATTTTTTCTTTCTCAAATCATAAGAATGTATGTGGTGAAAATAAATATAAGAAAGGAAAAACAATTTTTTTTACATTTAGAGAAAAATCTAATTCATCAACCAATTATTCACACATAAAATTAACTATATATATATATATATATATATATATATATATATATATAAAATTAACCACTTTTTATAAGTCAATAATAAACTGCACTCAAATGTCAATAAATGTTAATAAAAGATATATGGCCACCTATTCCTTAACTTTTGATATATTTATGCAGTCATAGGTAATGTTGGAAATGTGAAATTACAATGATTTTTCACAGGACAAAAAATACATCTAATTTTTAATGATCTATAATATTAACACCAAGTTAGTTTTGTAAGTCTAATATATATAATATTATCATTTGCTGTTTGTATTTCTTCAAATCAATATACATAATCTTATAATCAAATATTTATAAATACAGTAATTAGATATATGTAAAGTATAACTTTGAAAATTTTATCCACTTAGGAGCATTTTGGTCTGTCCTTGTAGTCTTTGTCAACTAACATTTGAAAGGCTACCCTTCCCACAATTTTGTGATCTCAATGTTTGCTGCCTGTCTGTTAATTAAGTCTTGTTTGTATCAGTGCTATTCTACAAATACAAACAAGACTTAATTAACAGACAGGCAGTAAACATTAAGATCATGGAATTGTAGGAATGTTAGCTAAATACAAACAAGACTTAATTAACAGACAGGCAGCAAACATTAAGATCATGAAAATGTAGGAATGTTAGCTTTATACAAATACAAACAAGATTTAATTAACAGACAGGAAGCAAATATTAAAATCACAGAATTGTGGTAAGGTTAGCCTTTCAAAGTGTTAGTTGACAAAGACTACGAGAATAGTCAAAAGTGTACTAAGTGGATAAAAATTTTAAAGTTATACTTTACATATATAACTACTGTATTTATAAATATTCCATAATAAGAATATATATGTATATGTGCGTAAATTAATATTAAAAGTTAACACTAAAAAAATATATTCTTTGTACTATGGTATATAGATATAATTTCAAAATGATTTAAGCCATATCTATAATCTGGCTAATATATAAATATATATTTCCATCAACCTTAATTAATGAGCATTAAATACAACAAAACTTTAGAAATAGGTGACCATCTATTCTTTATTAACATTTATTGATGTATGAGTGCTATTTATTAATGGTTCACAAAAAGTTTTACTTCCATTTATATATATATATATATATATATATATATATATATATATATATATATATATATATATATATATATATATATATATATATATATATATATATATATATATATTGTGCCCTTATCTATAGGTCATAATAAGGTAGAATGGTCAATTGCTAAAAAAATTTTAAATTTTAAAATACGTTTGTGTAATATATTGATAATTGTATGATTGATTAGATTTTATAGTACAATTTAAGGCTGAAAATACCTGGTATATAAAAGTGTAATGAATTATTTTAAAGAAACAGTTAAATAAAGCTTAATTATATCCTTGCATATGGTTGTAAAAGCTGGCCATATAAAATAATACAGCTATAAATAGTTAAAAGTATATTAACAATCCAATTGTAATATTTTAAAACTAATAAATTAAATAAACGCTATATGTAATATTATAATTATAATTAATATTCAAATTTAATCTAATATATTTTAAAATAAACTTTAGGATGGTGAGAATTATATTTAGTTCTACAATTTTAAATTATTTTCCAAATTTTTTATAAAATATATCAGTTTTGGTAATTTAGACCGAGACGTAAATTAAAAAATCATCTGATAAAGTTAGTAATCATGTGACTGTATATTATATACCTTCACACACACGCTTGTTAGAATATAATAATAAAGTTTGTGAATTATAAAGCTAAATATAATTGCTATCGATCGTTAAAGTAAAAGTTGAAATATTAAATGTTATTTTAATAATTGTTTTAAAGTTTAAATGATTTTGATAAAATTATAATTGAGTTAAAAAATACTATTCTAAATAATATTTAAGACATGACGTCATAAATTCTTTATTTTAAAAAGGTTTAATCTATTATAAAACTAAAATGTGTAAATTTGTTCGCGCTAAAAAAGTCATTAACCAATCAACGGAGGTATTTTAGCAGACAAAATATAAGAATTAGATGGAGCGGGAGAAAGTAATGTGTAAGTGAAGGAGGGAGTAACATATTTTTTTAGCTGTATAATATCGTAAGCTAGAAAAGTAATATAATTTTAAAATTTTGTATTTGTTTTAAAAGTTTTTTTTAAATATAATATTTTGAACTACCTTTACATGGAGGGCTAATTTTAAAAGTTTTCTTACCAGAATATTTTATTCAAGTTTAGCCAAAACCTTACAGTAAAATGGAAATACTACAGAAAACAGTATATAGAAGTTATGATAAAGGAAAAATATTTGTAAAGTGCCTTGATACAGCTTTATTTATGCTCAACCAGAAACTTATTATTGTAACTCAGAGGAATATAATTTGGACGCTATACGGAAAACTTAAAAGAGAAGTTATTTGCCGTCAGGAAAAATTATGACGCACAAATTTATAAGGCTACTCTGAAGTTATTTTATTCTTCTCTATGGAAAAATTAAGATACGTATATCATAAAGAAAAAATTATGTAAAAGTTATAACAGAGAAAGAATGTTTGTCCTTTTTAAAGGAAACATTACAAAGTATATAGTTACCAGAACTTTAAAAGAAAGGAAAAATTACCGAATAATGATAGGAAAGAGTCATTATTTTTTTTAAAAAAAAAAAAGGAAAGAAAAAACTTTATCTAAGAAGAATTAAAATATTATAAAGTGTTCATTATAAAAACGCTTAATAAAGATAGAGATTAGGAAAATGGAAATTTAAATTACTTAATGAAAATGGATCCATGGAGACAGAAAAATTTACTAAATATTTAAATCAAAGTACTGAGAAGATGCATCGTAAAAGTCGCGCGGGAAAATATTAGCAGAAAATATTAGAAGAGAATATGTAGACGTTTTCTTTACGGGATTAACTAATATCATAATTAATAATTGTATTAAATATTATAAAAAAACCAAGGATTGTCATCTATGAATATTTATTAAACAGAGCAATAATTGTTTTACCTTAAAATTGAACAAGCAGGGAGAAGAACATTAAGTGACTGAAGAAGAAATAATAAACATTTTTTTTTAGCTTTAATATGAACGGTTTTCAAGAAAGTTTGATAAAGAAGTACAGTAAATATAGTTTAAATATTTTTTACTAATTTATTTTAGAATATAAAATGTTATGTGAGATTAGGGAAAACATATAAACATAAATTTAGTAATATTAAAATTTAAATATAATAGCTTGATAAAATTATAGAAATATTGTTTAAAAATAAAGTGTATGGATGTGAATCTTATATCTACAAGGATCAAATGGATGGTGAAGCCTACGGAACGCGATCGAGGAGATAAAGGTCGTTTTGGTAATTTTAATAGTTATTTATAATGCATAATGTATTTTTTTTAGATCATCTATTGACCTAAGAATGAAGTGTGAAAGTTTAAATTATATGTACACATTTTATACAACATTTTTAACATATAATGAGATAGGAGTAATTCGGAATATGCATGCAATAATTTATTTAAAGTATATTAATAATATAATTTAACAGAACAATTGTGTGATTCTTTTGAACTTTCATGTGATAAAGTATTCAGATATTTAAGTAGTTTGTATGACTAAATATACGGAGGAAAGTAGTAAGCAAGCTGTCTTATAGAACAGTGGAATAGTTTTAAAATAAATGAATTTTATTATTGTTAGTAATGCAGATATGTATTTGTCGATGTACAGTATAGAAAAAATCTTGAGAAATAAGATCGGATAGTGACTTGGAAGTACTAGTGGAGAGGAAACCAAGATGATGTTTTTTTTTTAAGAAATAGGAAAAATAAAGGATTTGGATCATATTTAGTTTTGTGTGATTTCAGTATAGTTAACTAAGCCCTATGACTGAACACATATAGTTTGGACAGTGTTTTTGCATATCTTTAAACTTTTGATGTTATAATAAAGCTGAAGAAATAGCTTTAGCATCGTTCCTATAATAGAGGTTGGTAGACAGGTAAAGGTCACTCCTCTATAGTGTCTTTTAATTCACTGTGCCATGATTGTCAAGGTATATGACGAGTAATATTCTAGTTGTATTTTGATCCTATGCATCTATCTTCGCTATCCTTATTTTGTGAATCTGCATCGGTCAGAAAGATATTTTCAAAGAAATAATGAATAAAATAGAACTGAAGATATGTTATCGTTTATGTAAGAATAGTTTATTTGCTTGAATGTATAGAATTGTGTAACTTTAAAATTGAAAGTCCAAAATATCATAAAGAGAGAAAGAATCATATAATACATTGTAAAATTAATTCAGAAATGAATATAAGATTTTGAAAAGAAATCTAAACCAAGTATTTTAAAAGTGATAATAAAATTTGAATGAATTTTTTTTTTAAATAATATTTAGAAAATAAGTATTGCATATTTATTAAGAAAATAGTTCAATAAGGTATAATAAACATATACTTGTGCATGGTATATTAATAGTTGTAATTATATCATCCGAAGTAAGGCTTGAATGAGAATATTAGGATTAATAAACATCGGATAATGAACAATAAAAACCTAATACCGAATGTAGAACAATGTTTTGACTTTGTAAGATTCCATACAACCAATATAAAACTAAAATTTGTTATTTTGTAGAATTTTACTACGAATGTAAATTTTGTAAAAAATATAATTTTAATAATATTAGGGATGCAAAGTGTTTGTGATAATCATATAAGAAATGCATTTTGTAATAAGCTAACCATAATAATAAATCAAGTAATAATACTGTATTTTCTTAAGTGTTTAAAAAATAAGATTTAACTAGGAAAAGTAAATAATATTTTGATTTCATTTTATAAACTAATAAACTAAGTTGAGATATGAAAGTAAGGGATATCCAATGTATATAGTGTAAAAATATTGTTAATTTATTTATGTTGTTAATAAACTTTGTTTTAAATTTGTTCTAAAGTTTTTGTGTCCGAGTTGTTATTTCTCCACATGGATGCATGAAATCACGATACATTTATAATTGAAACAGACATATAAATTTTGCACAAAAGGTAAACATAAAAGTGTTATAATAATTTTGAGAATTTATTGGTATGTTAAAATTAAAAGATCATAATTTTATATTATTTATTGGTCATAAGTCGGTTGCCACAATATTACATTAAATTATATGCTAATGTTGCCACACGTATTCTGTTGTCAGATTATTAAAATACTACCACGTACATATTTATTTATTTTATTTAGGAAGAAATAAGATTATATTATATTATTATTGTTATTATTATTTTATTATTATTAGTTGCTGTGTAGTAGATTATGACATAAAATTCCCTTTTCATATTTTACTACCGTAATTTTAAATTAGTTAGAATACAATTTCTGAACCTGAGATTTTATTTTATTTTACTTCATTTTATTTAATTGAGCTAGATTCTTGTTATAAAGAAGATTAAGATATGATTATTATTTTAATCGTAGTGCATAGAGCTTAGAAAGTCGTAAGAATACTATGAGTTAGTTATTTGGTATAGTAAAAAAAGAGGGGATAGTGTTCTTATGCCATTGAGGTAGTATCGTGTGGATAATGTCTCAATGTAGTCTATCTCGTTCCCCGTATTGTCACTCCATGTCTCATGAAAATAGTAAATATTTGTTAATTCATTTTAAAATTGAATCGAATTTGTATTTTAAAATTAGAGCTAGTAATCATTTTAATTAATGCTGAATATTTCATTTATTTATTTGTTAACTGAGCTAGAACCCGTAATATTCGTAATAAACAGTATATATTTTGGGGTGAGAATGCGCGGGGGGAGGTTAGAATATATATATATATATATACATATATATATATATATCTTTAGCTCAATCCTATTGCAACCATCCATCGGCCCAGAAATCAGATCAACCTCTCTCACACACTTGATGCATTTTTTTAAAGACCTAGTACTTTTTTTTTTCAAATGAATAAGACATATACCTCATATTGTAATTTTTTAAGTACACTAATAATAATATTTTTTTAAAGATATACTTAACTTCATATACATATTATATATTTCAAATGTCTATCACCATCTCCTGAAACATATGACCAAAGATGTGAAATATATATATAATTAACATTCAGTATACTGAATGTTTTATAGTAAATAGAGAGATTTGAATTTAAAATTTTCAGTCTACATTCATGCTCCACTATATTGGCCATGTATTTATTATTTTCATATATTATGTACCAGTTACTTCTATCTACTTTTGATCACCAAGGGCACCACTAGGTCACTAACAACTAGAAATTTTAATTTACAGTGATCAAAAGTTAATGATGATGAATGCCACCAACTAAATCCAGAAAGAGAAAGAGATCTTTATAATTGTTTATACAAATGTAAAAGAACACCAAGACAATTGTTAGCCAAAATAAATCTAAATAATTTTAAAGTTTATTAAATTCAAAAGAAAATAAATCACAGGCAAAGAAAATATGAAAGTTTAACCTAGATTCTTCTAGCATATTTATCAGAGAGTGTAGGTGAGTATTGAAACATTAAATACCCTGGCAGATAAGTTTGTTCTATCACTGATGATTTAAAAATGGATTTATACTATCTTCTTGCTAGTGATTTATAAAAACTAAGTCCAGTTTCCATATTTAGAGATTTCAAAAATAAAATGGTTTTACAAGGAATACAATGAAACAGTGCAAGTGAGCTTTCCATGGCCCAGAATAAGATATCAGGACCAAGTATGTCATATGTCTGAAGTACCATATTCAAGGTGATTCATGGTTGACCCAAATACACAACAATAAAAAATAGAACAAGAGAAGATTACAATTATGTGCAATCTTAAATACAAAAAAACAATGTCTCTGATTTAAGAAAAACAGAATGATACACTTGATAAACTTCCAGCCAAAAGATTTATGCAAACCAAGCTTATCTAAATTAATTATAATGAAAAGGTGACAAGTGAGTTAAAAGAAAATTACTAATATCTGCCCAAGTATTTATCAAGGGTTAGTAATATAAATAATAAAAAAAAACACTAGGCATATAAAAATAGAAACTTGCAGTACACTTCCAGATAAATAAATTTAAAGCAAATATGAAATCTTAAAACTAATTTGTCAACACACACCAGAAATAAAATACATAATAAATGCTTAAAGATATTTCAATCAAATATGCAAAATGTATTATAAAATGAGGTTTCTCTCAAGATTAAGCCAAGATTTTAATAAGAGATTTAAACCCCAGTTAGAATATGAAAATGTTTTACTTTGAAATATAAGATTAGGTCTGGCTGATGACTTTCAGCAGTACACACAGTTTCTTTTAAAGTTCCTATTAAGATTTTTGTTTACATTTATGTGTTCATGAGGCTGAAAGCAATCTTAGAGATCAGTTCTTTTTCAGGCTTTTACAACATGATATTGAAAGAATCACTTGGGATCTGGGATCCATCTTTGGGTTGGTTAGTTAAGATTCATCATGGAAGGTAGTTTTGGCATCCTGCAGAGATGATCTTGTTTAGAAATTGGAAGACTAATATAATATCTGCAGAATTTTCTAAAGGCAAACAGCAAAAGATACTATTAGCAATAGTGATCTCCAGATGCAGACAGAAATCTTTTTAGAATCAGGCAACACAGAAATTCCAATCAGGATCACAAGTAGCATACAAAGTTGAACCAATACATGTCACAAATAGAATAAAAGTGAATAGCTAAATAATAATAAGTCTGAAATCTAGGGCTATTTATGTGAGCCATTATCTCCTGCATCATCTTTAATTAGCAATTTTTGACCAGGGCAAATCTCTACCTTGACCTAATCTTAATTAAAAATTCTGACCAGGGCTCTTATCTTATTCATAATTAATTAAAAAAAATATATAAAAACAAGTCTCAGCTTTTTTGCTTTGAAATAAATTAAAAGAGATTACAATCAAAGAAACAAATGCAACTTTAAAAAAAATCTAAACTTAAAATGCTTTGTTCAAAGAGGATTAAAATTTTTCCTTTTTAAATTAGAATCTTTTTACAAATAAAGTTTTTAAAATGTCAAAATAAAATAGATTTTAAACTAAAATCTATTGCAAATAAAAATCATAAACTTTTTAGTGAGTATGTGAGTTATCACAAGTACTCTTAGTACATTAAAATAAGTAATAAAGAAAACTTTTAAATAGTTTTCTTTTAAAAACTATATATATATATATAAAATTATAGTCAATTTTATTTTTGATGATGGAACTTTTGAAACTAATAAAGCATCCATTCAATATATATATATATATATGAAATAATATATATATATATATATGAAATAATCTTGATAAAATTCCAGTTAGAATGTGATCAGCCACTATCCCATTACAACGGGACAATGCAAACTGAAACCTTGATTCAACAATAATGTTTATTTGATTCAAGATAAACCAAAATCTAAACTTTTACTTAGATTATTACATGAAAAAATCTAGATATATTTCAGTGTGTATATCTATAAATTCAGTTGTGAAAATATTTAACTGAAATTTTGACTTTTGAACAGTTAAATATACTTGAAATTTAAAAGTATAAATTATAATATGTAAAGTATTACAAATTGTACATTTTAAGAACTTACTCTAATTGAATGTATATATTTATTTATATAACAAATTAGTTGCTTCCTGGAAAAGGCTTAATCAGATATTCAGATGATTACTACCATTTAGTTGGATTGTTTCATAAACCGACCAAATACTGTGAAGATATAAAGAAAGGCAAAGGTCTCCCTCTTTTGGTGTCACAATTATTTTATTATTCTAATTGGATTCTCACTGTAGTTAGTGGAAATGAAGTTGATGTAGCAGTTTTCAATACCTCTCAAAATAAAAGAGGGCACCCTGAACTATGTGGGAAATTTCTTTTCAATCTTTGCTATCAGGTAAACAAATAAATTTCTTTATATAGTTATTTCAAAATATGTCTATTGATAATTAGTGAAGCAATACATATTTTATATTTTGTATTTATTATATCACTGTACAAATTCTTGAAAATAATATTCCTGAATATTTTTAACTAAACTTGAAAATTAACTGTTGGATTAGAAACATAAAACTGTTTCTATTTCAGAGTTATTAAAATATTTCAGTGTTGGATTAGAAACATAAAGCTGTTTCTATTTCAAAGATATTAAAATATTTCAATGCATTAGCATGCAATTAAGTCTGAAATAACATTGCAGTAGTCAAACAAGTATGGCTGCCTGACAACAGAATAACTATCCTCATATCTCATGTAGTAATACAGTTATCAGTACTTAAGTAAAAATCTGTTCATAGTCACCTGGAGAAGTTTGACTACAATGAGAAAGTTTTTCATATTCTTCCCAATTAAATTACATTTAATACATCAACACCTGTAAGAAGTTTTATAAAAAGTCAGACAGTCAAAGTGGAGATCAAAAAGCATTCATTCTAGTATTACTTATAAAATAGCACTGATACAATTAAGTTCATTTCAATCAATGCATTAGTACTAAATACAGCATTATTTTACATGATAATAGCAAAGTCATTGATCTGATTGTAGTTATTTTATATTAAAACACAGTCAATAATATGAGCCACTATCTATTAAGACTATTAGAATTCCATTAGATCAATGATTATAATTTTAAAAAATCTGTTGAATTAAAAGAATAACAAAAATGGGCCACTTTATCTTCTATATTTTACACATATTGTTGTTTATCAACTCAATCATGCAATTCTGAATAGTTTTTCATTAACATAACATTAAAATATAAAATATGAAGTGAATGGTAATGTGTCTAGTTACTTTCCATTTATATGATAAACCTTTCTATTTGTAGCACTAATAATTTTCTGTTAGTTGACTCCACAAGCACTCCTGTGTGGAATGACTTTTATAAATAATGCACCATATGCTTCTGGATAATAGTAACTAGTAGATTTATTGAAAGTTACATATACTTTGTAGCTATGTATGTATATATATGAAAAGTAATTTTTTGATAAATAAGTGAGTGAAAACTATTTTAACAAATTATTAAAAATAGCAGCTTGAAATTATAATAATTACTGTATTTGTTTCTGAGCCACATGATACATTAATGTGGTAATCCTATTTTTTTTTGCACTATTTTAAACATTATACCTAATAATTAGCAGATTATCTACATTAATCTACATTTTCGATTCATGTAATTGTTTGTGATAAGAGTAAAACAAATATAATGAAGTCCCATAAGCAATTATGATGAAGTCATTCTAAAATAATGTGGTTCTTGTCTTTACTATGAATGAGACTGTTTTTGTCTGTGACTTTATTGCAGAAAATTATGTCATGTGATTCTTTATAAATAATGTTGCCGTTTAGGTTTTGTTTTGAATTTTCTCTATGCCCTAACCAATAAGCTAAATTCCTAAGAAGAGGAAAAAGACAGCATTTAAGATTGGATTGCCATCACAGTCTTATCAAATTCAGTTTTAATACAGGAATTATAAAATCCTTTATATCTATTATAGAAGTGCAGTCTGAAATATCTGATTGTGCAAAAAGTACTTCAGTTAATTCTACATCCATGACGTCTTTAAATTTAGATAAAGATTGTAGACATAGTTGAACTATACCAAACTCAAATAGCCATCTAATGCTCACTAGTAAAAGTAGCAGAATATTATATATATTTAAAACAAAATTATTCATTTGAACACTTATAAATAACAAAATGGATAAATGTATTAAAAATATTTAGATATTTATTTTTAATGACTGACTTTTAGATTCTATGATAGAAATAAGATTTACAAAATTGATTTAAAATTAATAAAAGCAAACTATGGAATAAAATCTTTAATCAGAAAATAGAGATAATGGAATTTAGGAGTTTAGTAATATTCCTTAAAAGTTATGTTCTGAATAAGTTTTTGAAGTAAATAATGATAATGATCTTCTTAAAGCCTTGATTTTAAAACAAGATCATTTACCAAAACGTAAAAAAAGATCTTCATTTAGTAATCCTCCCTTTTTACACAATTTCGTTTTTCTCACACACCAAACATTCCAATGTCAAAAAAATGAGATTGATTATCAAATTTATTTAACACCCGATTAGCCTTGTACTTTTAAAATGAGAGAATTGTGCTATAATCTTTGTCAATTTTATAAACTAATAATTTAGGACAAACTTTAACAATATTTTAATATAACATGCAGTGATCAGATGAGCGGAATGCATTGACCATAAAATAAATACAATTGTAATTAAATGTAGTTTTCATGTCTGGAGGTGGTGGTATTTTATATCTCAGTAAGATCAGCCCATAGTTTATTTTTATTGTTTTAAATTCTAAACATAGGTGATTTGAACTCAGACTTTCAAGTGCCCTTCAACTATCCGCACTATCTCATACCACTAATACACATGATCACACACATGCAGAAAAGATAATCACAAGTATTAATATTTCGTGCTGAACCAGCACTCATCAGTTGGTCCAGATTATCATCTCTCACACACATATATAATCAATGCTTAGTTTATATTAAGATAGGAAATCTTTATACTTTAATGGACAGGCTTCAATCTACTCCAACCTCCAACTTTTCAGCCGTCCATACCATTGAAAATCTGATGATGGAAAGCCCAAATTCCATGCTGATGCCAATATTATTCTGTAAAAAGAATATTTATAGAATCAAACATCTAATTCAAGCATTAAATATCTAAATGTTTTTAATATCTTTAATTTTTTTTGCTATTTATAATTACTTTAAAGAATGTTGTTTCTTTTAAAGCTTATTATGCCAAATTTAAAATTATCATTATGTTATAACATGCGCTTACACATTATCTTCTAGTCTATTTAAGCATATCTCTTTAGGACATTAGAAAGCTTTAAAATAGATTTTTATCCGTAATCCGTTTGTAGATTCCTCTAGACAGAGAATTTAAAATATTTTTAATAACTTTGTGTAAATGAATCACTGTTGTGTTTAAAATCAAAGTTTATTTTACGTGCATAATTGTATTTAATAGAAGTAGATATATTAATCTTTAAATTAAAAGTTTATATATTATATAAAACTGATATATAATTTTTAGTCTAATAAGTGATTTTTAATCAATATATTTATCTAAAAAGGTTGTTGTAAATGTATGAATATAATAAATATAGCATTTGGAGATTATTTTGTAATAACTACTAATGATAAATATTATGCAAAGACGATAAAAATACGTGAGAAGTTGTTACCTAGTTAATTTAAGTAGTCAGTTTAGAAGAATAAATGCATCAAAAATGGGATAGTTATGGAACTTTTTAAAATAGTTTATTCATATATTTAAAGTTGTATATAGTAATAAAAGTTTTATATATATCTACATGGAAAAAATAAGAGATAAAGTAGGAATAATGGCATCATGTGATTATATTTACTAAATATATATATATATATATTAAATATTTAATTAAGTTTATATATAATAATCTTGAACCTAAAAATGATTATAAGTAATCATTAATGCATTTGGTCTAAAAAGAATGATATCAAATGTGAACTTACAGAAAATTTGGCAGTTGAAAATTGAGTTATAATTATTGATATTGATAAATAGTCAATAAAGTTGATGAAGACTTATGAAAGCTTATAACATTGACCAACTGAAAATAATAATTGATGTTGATAAATGGTCAATAAAGTTAATGAATATTTATGAGATCTTATAATATGGACCAACTGAAGATAACTAATTCAACCAGAAATGGCATTTGTCTTTACAAGATGTTTTTATTTATGTGTTTGAAATATTTGCATTGAAATATTAGTTTTAAATACAAGTTAGGAATAATGATACTATTTCATTATATTTAATAGATAGATAAATTAATGTTTAATTAAGATTAAAGTTTATATTTAAGCTAAAGTTGTATACAATATCTAGCCTAATAAATAATTAATATTAATCACTAATATATTTATTTTAAGACAGTGCTGTCAAATGTGTGAGTACAAGAAATTTGGCAATTGGAAATCAGTGATAATGTAAATTCATTGAGCATTAATAATTTTAATTCCAAAATGTAAAAGTTATAGAATTATCCAAGATTAGGACTTGTTTTAGAAACCTGACAACTCAATCAAATCGATTAGAGGGTGCAGAACTCTATGTGTATAACTTAGGGCTTGAATCCAATTAGATAAACTTGAAATTATTTTCCAAGTCACAAACAAGTATAATTATTTTTCATGTAAGGGACGCAAAGCTAATTCAATCATGCATCTTGTAATGCATATAAAATGAATATCATGCCATTCTTAGGTAGAGAGTAAAGTTTCCAGTTCAATACAGTTTACACAAATTAATATACTTTTACTTACTGTAAACAATAAAATATTATTGTAATACAATACAGCTAATGAAAGCAGGTGCCATTTTTTTTGTAGATTTCCTTTAGCATAATCAAAAAGTTGTCTATATAATATCAAATAAACAGTATTTTTATATGTCACAAAAAGTTGTCTGTTTTAAATAACTAAATTTTGATAATGAAGTTGAACAGGTTGGGATTTGTGGAGAGATTATATAGGTTTGCAGTTAATATAAAGAGTTTTATGTTTATTCTCATTCTAAACATATGGTGCTGAAAGCATTTTGTTCACTGCTCTATCATGCAGAGCTAATAAAAGGCTGGAGATTAAATTTGGCCTTGGAAAAACTTGATTCATAAGGATTAATAAGGTTTGTTTCATTTTCTATATTTTACTTATAGTTGTTTTCCTATTAATATTTCTTATTCATCATAGGCAAACACAATGCAAATATGTATGATCTTCATAACTCCAAGAGGAAAAAATAAAAAGATAAAATAGCACAAAATATATATAACTACACTATGTAAACCAAATATGTGCAGCACAAATATATCCTTATATATATCATGCTGATATTTTGTCATACTGTCTTTTAATATACTGTGCAGAAAACTTTTTAATAAAATACTTCAGCTGTATTCTCGAATTATTTTCGTTCATCAATCATGTTGTCAATCAAAATTTTACTTTTTTTAAACTATCTTTAACATAATATTTATAGTGATTATTATAAATAATAAAAAAATCATCTATCATGGCTATATATATATATATATATATATTTAAATACATGTATATTTTCTCTACTAAATGTAATGTAATTGTAAGGGATTTGAACTCAGACTTTCATGTACCTTAAAGCTATCCAATCCATTTTATACAACTGATACACATGACCACATGTATATGAAAAATATAAATGATCTTCAATTTATATATTTAGTGCTGAATCAGCATTTATTAGTTGGTTTAGATCACCATTTCCTATACATATATACAATCAGTGCTCAGTTTATATTAAGATAGTGAATGTTTAAACTTTAATGGACAAGCTTCAATCTTCTCTACTCTCCAACACTTTATCCATTCATATCATTTAAAATCTGCTTATCCCTCTTGTGTATAATTAATTGGATATATTGTTGTCCCATGTGTGAGGGGTCAGCTTGACTTAAGGTCAACATTGGTACGACAATAATATTGGCATCAACAAGGGCTTTGAGCATTTCAATCTCAGATTTTCAATGATATGGATGATAAAAATGTTGGAGAGTGAAGAAAATTGAAGCTTGTTCATTAAAGTTTTGAAGATTTGCTACTGCTGGTATATAGTGGGAGATAGCAATCTGAACTAACATATGAGTGCTAGTTCAGGACGATATATATATATATATATATATATATATATATATATATATATATTGGAGAATATTTATCTTTTTCACATGTATGTGGTTATGTGTATTGGTTGTATAATATGGGTTGGATAGGCTGCAGGGTGCATGAAATCTGAGTTCAAAACCCTTATATATATATATTGATAATAATTATTTTTAAAAGCCTTTTTTGGCATATGATTTTGTTGTGCCTTTCCAGTTTATTAAATTATATAAAGATTATAAATATAGCCATAAAACTATTAAAAAGATACTTTTTAATTCTAAAAAAATCTATATTAAATAATAATATTTCTATGCAAAATGATTATAATGATGATCGCAAAAGTAATTCAAATAAGAAATCGATCAAACTTTCATATTATGTCAAATTTTGTAATACATTAATAAAAATCAAAAATTATATTGATAAGCATGTGAGTACTATAATTCTATGGATATTTATAAAAATTTAATTAACAACTGATCAATTAAGAATGAATGGAAAATTATATAAGATAGTATATATAAAGTTATATGGAGTATGTATTATTTATTATGTATATTGTTATTTTTATAGTCAATTCTTTAAAGCTATATTGAATCTTTATGTGAAAATTTTTTATTCTACTTTATAGTTTTATTTTGTTATTGTTGTTAATTTGCTTCCATTATAGAATACTAGATGGCACTCTATCTGCAATATTTGATTAATGTTAAAATAGATGCTTAACATTTGAAAAAAGCACAAAACCATGTGCCAAAAAATGTTTTGGTGTATAATTATATATATATAACTGTTGCATATGATTTATGGTGGAAAGTAGATTTCATGTAATTAATATATTTAAGTCTTTTAATGATATAAGCTATTTTTTGGAATAACAAAAAATGTATGAAATTTTCAAAACACAGTAAGTACTCATCACAACTCAAAAAAATTATTTTTGGAAAATTAATAAAAACAAAGAAATCCAAAACATTGCAATTTATAATCCTTATTATTAAAGCTTTTAACAATTATGACTATTCAGACTTTTATAGCAAATGCATTCGTTAATAGTTTTATTAATAACTTCTCTTTGCTTGCACAAAAAAATAATATAAAATACCACAGATGTTTTCAATATTTTAACTAAAATCTTCCAGAAAAATATTGTGAAATCTCTATCTGGAACATTTTTATACCCAGACCAATTGGTTTTGAGCTTATGGTTCACCTCAGTGAGGAGCTAGAATATTCAGACACTAGATCCAAAATATCAACTCAAAACCCAGAACTTATTTTATACATAATATTTAAGCAAAAACTCTGAAGTTTTCGGACATGAAAATGTCTTTTACTCCAGTTATCTAACTTAAGTAGCTATATGGGACTGAACCAAATTCAGATCTACCATATATTAATAGCCTCAGCATTGCCAAAGCCATAAAGGTACAATTATAATAATCAATAATGCAAGTCATACATAACATGACATTGCTTTTATAAGCTTGTATTTACAAAAATATAATACAGAGAGGGTATCTTTAGCTCAAAGCAAGCTCTTAATTGATAAGGCAGTAAAAGAAAATATTTAAAATCTCTATCCGGAACATTTTTATCCCCAGACCAATTGTTTTTGAGCTTATGGCTCACCTCAGTGAGGCTCTTATCAATTTATAGACAACTAAATACTTAAAATAGATGACTTTATATGGATGTACAAAAGGCTTTTGATCAGACAAAACAACATTTTAAAATTGTTATGGAAGACTTTAATGCTAGAATTGACAAACAATGAAACATGAAAGAGCTGTAGATAAATTTGGTTACAGTGAGATAAATGAAAGATGACATACACTTGTAGAGTTTGCAGAAAAAGAAAAACTTTATATTATGAATTCTTTTTTTTTTTTTGAGAAGAATTCTAAACAGAAATGGACATGAAAGCATCCAATAAAGATACAGCAAAATTGGATTATATTTTTACTAACAGAAAATATGTATTCCAACAATGTAATTCTTTTAATAAATTCAACACATGAAGTGATCATCAATTAGTAAGATGTAAGATACATATTAATGCAAAACTAGAGTGACAAAAATTATTAAGAAAAATAATATTTACAGTTGATATTCCTAATCTTCAGAAACATTCTAATGAATTTAAATTTGAACTTACAAATCGGTTTCAAGTATTAGTAAATTTTGAACATGATTCAGATTTGAATGAAATTAATAGGAAAAATAACTGATACACTTTTAAAAACTGCAACAAAGATATCTGGTAGAAAAAAGCAGCAATGACCAGTAAAATTTTTACTGAGACAAGAAAATTTTTGTAGAAAAAAGAAATATTGAAATATATAAAAACGATGATGCATTAAGAAGATGGAATATCTAAAATTTTATAAAATTGTATGAAAAAGAGTTGATAACAATATAAGAAAACAGCAAGGAAAGATACAGAAGAGAATAAGTCTCAATGGTATAAAACAACATCTTGATATTAGTAGGAAACTTATTTATGCAATAAGAAAAAAAAAGATGAAATTGTTTCTAAAAAGAGCAATGACAACATGAAATGTTGTAAAAGAGTTCTATCAAGAATTGTGTAGTAATAAAGAACAAAGAAAAGTACCTCCTACAACATATTATATCTTCTGAATTTCCCAGGCTTTTAAATGAATATTATGCATGCAATTTAATTTATGATGAAGGGAAAATATCTATTTAATGATGGAATTATAATCGATATCTTAAAAGAAGCAGGTGAAGAAATAAAAAAATTTGGTAGTTATATACTAAATGTCTAAATGATAAAGATGTATGTTGATTGGAAGAATGCAGAATTAATATTAATTTTTAAAAAAGGTTATAAAGGAAATATTAGAATTTATGGACCTATCAGTCTTTTATCAGTTCTATACAAATTTTTTACCAAGATAATTACAATTCATCTACAGTGAATTGTGGATTTTAACTAATCAAAAGAACAAGCTGGATTTAAAAATGGTTTCATAACAATGGATCATAGTATTGAAAGAAGTTATAGAAAGAATCAATGATTATGAGTTGTCATTATGTTTTGGATTTGTAGATTATAAAAGGGCATTTGATTCTATAAGCATTTCTTCAATAATTAAAGCATTGGATGCTCAGGATATTGTCATATTCTGAAAAATATTTATAAAAATGCAACAGCAACAATTATATTACATAATGATACTAGAAATGTTAACATTGAAAAAGGTGTACAATGGAGTGAATTAATATCTCCAAAACTTTTTACACTAGTTTTGCAAGAAGTATGTTGTGGATGAAAATGGAAAGCTAAGGGAATAGCAGTAAATGAAAATTGTTTTTGCACATAATGCTTTAGAGTTTCAGGAAATGTTCCAACAGTTATCAGATAAAAATAAGAAAGTAGGACTAATGGTTAATGGTAAATGGATTTCCTCAAAAAATGAAAATAAAGATTTATGATGATGAGTTAGAAGAAGTTAATAATTATAAATACCTTGCTCAAATTATTGCTACAGATAAAAACACATTGATGAAATTAATCATAGAATTAAACTTGATCAGTGTGCTTTTGATAGAAATAATATTAAAAGGAAATATATCATTTGTTTGAAAATGAAGGTTTTTACTAAATGTATTCTACTAGTGTAATCTACCAGTTTTTACTTATGGATGTCAGACTTGGGCATTAACAGAAGAGCAATAAAGAAACTTCCAACCACTCAACAAAGTATGAAGAGATGCATCTTAGAAGTAACAAAAGGAAACTGGAAATAAAATACGTGGGTGAGAGCACAAACAGATGTTATTGACATCAGTGAAAGAATTAAAAGACTTAAATGAAACGGGGCTGGACATCTTGCTACAAGAGATGGTAGTAGATGCAGTTGAAATCTTAAACTGAATTCCAGGACTTTATAAAAGATCAAAAAAAGGCATATGTGAGATAGAAGAATAAAATAAGAAGGATGCAGGCATGATGGAGAGCTGAGTAATTAAAGAATGGAGAAGATGGATTGAACTTGGAGAGGTCATTTTGCAATGGACTGATAATGTTTGAAAATTATATATGTGTGTGTGTGTCCGTCTGTTAATTAAAACAAAATTACAATTATAATAAAAATAATAAATTTAAGGATTGTTTATAATAGCTTGTAAACCGTTAAATTTATTATTTTTATTATAATATATATATATATTGTAATCATCACCAATGTGGTGGTGTCAGGTTACTTTAAAGTTAAGCCTAATGATTAGGCTGATGGATGCCCTAATCATCATACATCCATGAAGATTTATTTTGAAGACCATATAACACTAAAACTGAATGTGACCATCACATCATTTTATAATCACTAAAATAATAATTTATATATCAGGTTCAAATCATACTATCATTATAATAACACTTATACAATAAAATATTATTTACTCTTCTAAATTATTGTAACAAGGACCAAAAATAAATAGATCTGATTATTATTAAATGAGACTCTTTATCTAAACAACTCTTATCCAACAACATATGACAACAATAGTGATGCTATGAGTAAAAAAAGATTTTATTCATACCCAGAGATCACATAAGCGTTCCTATAATTAAAACAAAATACTCAAATCGAAATAATCTTAAGCATTGAAGTAATTTTAATACTATACAATATGAACTTTAATGAAGTGACTTTTAAACATTATGTATTCTTATTATTCAAATATTATAATATTTGTGTGATTTAGATTTTCTGATTGTGCAGACGATGATATCAAAACAAAGTCAAAAATTAAGAATAACAAAGTTTTATTAAAAATATAAATACTTGATGAGTTAATATAAGCAAAATACAAAAATAATTTGAATAATAATCAATTTATTTCATAAAGAAAATATCTAGCATCTCTGAATAAATGTTCTCTCTTTATTAAAATCTGATTATTACCCTAAATGTCATTTATAAGAAAGTTTCAATAGTGTGTTTAACGCACTATGTTGCCACAATAAAACAACTACAAAATTGGGGAAGATATATAATTTTCTATGTCTATGCAAAGTAATTACTAAAGTTTGATAAAGTATTTATAAATATCAGCTGTTACTATATAATAGCCAGACTAGCATATTCCACAGTTTTACATTTTCTCTATTTATTTATTTATTTACATAAATTACATAGACATCATCTGCCTTTAAAAATCAGGAAATAAACTAACTTATATATATTTAAAACAATATTTTATTTAATATAATAATGTAATCATTACACGTTCTATTTATAATGCTGGGTTAAATTGTGGCGAACATAAGTTGCTCCTGATGAATGCTGGTAGACCATGCAATCTTATATAAACAAAATAACAAATGATGTAATAATAAATTATTTACAAGTGTACTTATTAATTGATGTACAATTTATTTTCTTTAATAAAATTAATAAATCATGTAACACAATAATTTATTTACAAAGTATTTGATATACAATTTATTTTTTAACAAAATCCTCTAATCTTTATACATCCTAACAATAATATATTCATAGATAACACATTCATCTTACTTTGAACCCTGTATTCATTAAAAACTTAATTGAATTTCTATATGAATCCATAAATATAAATATTTATTTGATTCACATATCTCCTAGGATTTACACGTGCCTATGTTCTATATGGGCTAGACGTCAACACTATTTTTATTATAATAATCACGAAGAATATTTTTTTTACATCCTATTCCTAAACATAATTGCTTATATAATAATAACTATAAAGGAACGCTTTTTAAAAGTTCTAACCTTAACTGAATAAACTTTCTATACCGTAATTATAAAGCAATGGCCTTTTGATCCTAAACCTACTTTAATACAATTTCAATTTATACAGAAATGGCTCATTCTGAGATCGATCCCCCGTTCATTAAACTGAAGGAATGCATAATATCCAATTTCAGCAATCAAATATAAATTTAACTATGAATGAATAAGACTAATGGAAATAATTATATCATTAATTATAATTGTTTGTGACCTAGACAATTTATATATCTGCATTGCATTTACATGATTATTGTTATTTCTGTACCTTTTCGTCTTATTAATAACTTTTATAAAATTCAAAAGCTTAGCATATATATATATATGTGTGATATATAATAAGTATTATTTTTTCTTTAAAAACTAATTTTAACAAAAAAAAAGAAATTATTACAAATCTGTTTCTTTTTTTTTCCATATGTCATAGCATCGGCCGGGAGGCGAACCCACAATGGTCTGCAACTAACTACTTGCTTGCAAGACGGCTGCAATGACTTCTCGGCTAACAACGCTTTTATACATATCTGTTTCTTTTTTATTAATTGAGTTTTTTTTAAAATAGTACCTGGGAGTGCTTTTTTAGTACATGATTTCCGCCATTGGAATTTCAAAAATGACCAAAAATTTTGTCTGACACATCTAAGTGATTCAAAAATGTTCCAAATTAGATTTATCTAACTGTAAGTAGTGTTCTTCGTTTTTATTCACAAGGCATAGTCAATCCTGGGACTTTGAATAAAGTATTAATTCCTTCCAATTAAAATAAAAACTAATTTTATATTCAAAACATGGAATTTCTATCTTAAACCTGATTTTACTTTTTTTAAAATCAAATTTGTATATCATTTTGTTTAGAAGAAGAAAAAAATCTTTTTCTTTAAAATTGAAATGAATAATGAATCAAGCCATGAATATTAACACATTTGCCATTTCCAAACTTATTCAGACTAATATCAAGAGCACATAAAGATGAAAGTTATAACACACATGCCTTCAACATTTATTCCATATAACAATAAATAGGATTAGCAAAGTGATAGGATTATAAAATGTCTATAAGTGCAAAATTAGCATTAGTATCATATCACTAACCTAAATAAATTTAATGGGAATCCACCACCATTACTATTTCCCAACACATTTTCAGCTCTATATGCTAATCCACATCAACGGTTTTAGGTCACTTGAAATCGGTCACTTTTTGAGCTACATTGTGGTTTATATGCTTGTTTGAAAGCTTAGAAAAAGTCCCATATGATGCTGATCTCTCTCAAATTATTTTACAAGTAGAAAAATCAATAAATGTGATGTTGAAAGTCTAACAAAAGAAGGGGACAGTCCATCCTTGCCATTGATTGGTTGTTAACTATAGAGGATAAAGAAAACCACTTGTCAATAAATTTTACCACTACGATTTCTTTTGTTTCATTTCGAAAGTGATAAATGAATGTTTTAAACCATTTTAAAAGTAGTTTTTGACATATTATTCATTATTTTGATAAAATATGCTAAAAATTAAATTATTTTAGAAAAATTGTTAAGATTTTAGTAAAAATTATTTACTTTTCTGCAACGTAAACTTGGGAAAGAAATCACTGACATCAGCAACACTTTTTAGTTGGTGAGTAACGTTCATTTTAGATCTGCCGTTATCGAATATTTTTATAATTATAAATAAAAATTCATTTTTGAAAACACTTTCATTCACTTTCATAACCTGACAAATTATTAATATACTTTTTACAAATGAAACTAAAATGAATATAGTATTAAAAGATGAATATAATTTACGGCTGAGTTTGTGAATTGACCAATTAAAAGTTTAGAATTTTATCTCACTCAGCCAATAAAATTAATAACCACAGTAACAGTTAAGTCATCTATGAGTGGCTGTTCTTCAAAAATAAACTTCAAAATAACATATGACAATAGTTGCAAATACATACTGTTTACCATATAATAATAACATCATAAACACAATGTTAAGGACTGATAGAACACAATATTAATAATTAAAGATAATTAGGCATAATAATTATAAATAAATAATTTATAAAAAAAAAAATACATCATCTTCAAATACACATTTATTCTTTCATACTATTTATTAAACAATCCTATACCAAATATTCATATTACCTGTTGATAGCATAATGCAAATATATTTTGAGAACTCCACTACTCATATGTGCTCCATATAAATTATAAATGAATTACTAGAAAAAATATAATATGCATAAAAAAAAAATTTATAAATAACCTTACATCTAAAATAAAAAAGAATTTATTTTTTTATTACCACTCTTAGACAGTTTATAATAGATTCATAAATCCCTTATTCTAAAATATACATTAGAACATTCCAGTCCAAGAAACAAGTCCATTATAATCTAAAATATTTTATTTAAAATATTCTTAATGTTTCAAAGATCACAATTAAATGAGAAATCCTTTAAAATGCAAGGCAACACTTAGAGCAATAACATAATATGAAGCATTACAAAGTTAAGAGAATATTATTCCTTTTGTAAATCACACAGCAATAAAAATATTCCAATGCAATAAAGAGCAGTTAGGAAAATGTTTTACTTAAAATAAATATGAAATGAGTACTTAATTTTTGACATTATTTTTTTCAAAATAGAACACAACTCCTTGGAATATGTTAATATTTCCTTTAAGCAATTATAAAGCATATCGCTATCAAAAACAGTTTACAATAACCATAAGGCAAATACATCTCAGATATTCATAAGTAGAAAAATTTACAGCTACTTTCAAATAGTTTATCATAAAATAAGGCAACTATATCACAGATATCCATAATTTAAAAATAACTTGTGGTAAATTTAATTATCTTTCTTAAATATATTCCTCTAGTCAGCTTATAGTTTAAATTCTTGTTAAAGTCAAAAATTTTAGCATGATGAATAAAATATTTCCCAAGTCAGCAATAGTTCAATTGTTGTTATAGTCATACATTAAACAAGAGGAAGAATAAAAATTTGTATTTAATATAATAACAACAGCTTAAATTTTGTTATAGGATTAAGATGTAATATATTATTCATAAAATTAAAGATAATTTTTGTTTCAAGAATTTTAGTAATAAAGTTCATTTAAAATTCAATCATGGGCCCTACAACTACAAATTAAGGATTGAGAAAAACGTTTTAACAGTATAATTCTACATATATGAATTCTCCTGATGTAGTATACCAATTTTACAGCTTAATTGTTTCTTCTTTTAATAAAAATAAGTTGTTAATGTTTCAAAATTGTGTACACTTGAAGGTATTTTGTAGTGAGATGATTTGGAGCATTGACAGAAATTCCACAACAGAATATTATCTAGTTACTCATTACTTTAAATTGCAAATTACTGAATAAATTGACAGGTTAGATAATTAGACAATTAACTATGAAATGAAAACGAATGACTAATAAACATGTAGTAAGTTATATCTATGTGATAAATCAGGTGATCTTAATGAAATTGATGATCGATGGATTTGGGGTATTATCAACTAATAATTAATATGACCTTAATTAGTCATTAAGGTAAATATTTTATTAATAGAATTTTTTTAATAAACTGTCTGGATTTACAGACATAACAAATTAACATTGCATTTAAAAATACAAATTATTATTTAACAATAAATTAAATATCCCAATAGTTATAATACATTATTTAATATTTTAATAAGTTCTCAAAATTAAAATATTATATTTTAGTGAATAAATATTTTTTAAATAAAAATATTATTATATATATATTAACTCTTTTAAACAATAAATATTAATTGTCATCAATTTCTTTCAAACTTTTCTTTTAGTCAAAACAAATTTTATACACTCATGTGCATACACTTGTAATGTTTAAAATGTTAATTAGAAGTGTTTAAACAAACTGTACTAACTATTTGTATTATAAAATACTATATTATCAAATTATTTAAAATGTTTTGTTTTAATGTAATTTACTTATTTTATTTATTTTAAAATTACATCTAGTGTGTAACTATATTTTAAATTAAGATTGAGTTATACAGTGATAGAAGTGTTAAGTCTATGGATTTAAAACAAAAAATACACAATTAACCTGATATTTTAAAATTAATTAAACTTCTTTTTATTTAGATGTATCTAAAGAAATAGCTTATAACAACAATTATGTAGCTAAATTGTAACATCAAATTATTTGCTAAGCTTAATATGTAAATTCAATTATTGGAAGAGAAATAATATATATATAAATTTAATAAATATACCCACATAATACATACACATAGTTCCAATTGCAAACTTTATGGTTACAATATATATATAGACACTTTTACTATGTGGAGAAACTGAACTGAAATCAGACCCATATAGCTATCTTGTTTGATAGACTGAGTTTGAAGACATTAACGTGTCTAAAAAAATCATGCTTGCAAACTGATAGAAACGTTTTGCATAAACGCTTGGAGTCAGTTTTTAGGTCTAGTTTTATAACTCCTATCCCTTCACTGATGAGAGCAAATTAGCTTGAAATCAGCTGATCTGAGGGTGGAGCAAAATGAAAGAGACAGTGAATATTGACTCTGACATTTATGTAAACAGAATATGCTTGTTTGGAGGTCTTGGTAAAGCTCCATCTATTGATCATTAATACAAGCGATAGCAGGTTTTTACATATATAAAACTTGTTTTTCTTTTTCATAAATGTACCTTTAAAGTTTTCTTGCAATGATATAGATTGCAGAAACTTTTACTATGTGGAGAAACTGAACTGAAATCAGACCCATATAGCTATTTTCTTTGATAGGCTGAGTTTGAATACATTAATGTGTCTAAAAAATTCATGCTTGCAAACTGATAGAAACGTTTTGCATAAATGCTTGGAATCAGTTTTTAGGTCTAGTTTTATAACTCCTATCTCTTCACTGATGAGAGCAAATCAGCTTGAAATCAGCTGATCTGAGAGTGGAGCAAAATGAAAGAGACAGTGAATATTGACTCTGACGTTTATGTAAACAGAATACGCTTGTTTAGAGGTCTTGGTAAAGCCCCATCTATCGATCATTAATACAAGCGATAGCAGGTTTTTACGTATATAAAACTTGTTTTTCTTTTTCATATATATATACTGCAAGGGTAGCTTACAATCCTATTGGAATCAGCCTTTATTTATCCACACCACCTGATCAAACCCAATTAAAACTTAAGCTTAACTAACAGGTGGTTTGAACCTGCACTCATTTGTTTTTGTGAACATACACATATCATGATTGATGTTTGCTTTATTAAGTCCTAAATTAAACAAATGTCACAATGAACTAATTTTCCTTGTTTAATGAAAAGTAAAAAAAAACTAGTTAAAGAAATCATATATATATATATGCCAACAATGAATTATTCATTAATGTGTTGAACGTCACTAATAAAGACTTAGACTTAGTAGACATAGTGATGACCTAATGTCAAGCCAATCACTAGGTAACCAAGTATAGAGGATAAAAGTATAATTCTGTTATGTAATTTATTTTTTTATCTACAATCAATTTAATACATGCAACAACAGACAACTACAGCCATAGAAAAGAAAATGGAAATGTTAGTATACTAAACACCAGAAACTAAGCGAGATATAAAAGCAAACCCAGTTCATTTTCATCATCTTTTGTTATTCTTCAAATGATACAAGAACTGTACAAAACCAACTTTCAAAGATCAAATGTTCGAATCCAAGAGAAAATGGACAATTTGTTTGAACATTCCAAATTATTCGTGCAAAATTATAAGAAATTACAACCAACATTTAAACAGAGAAAAGTTAGATAAGTTTGTACAGTTTGAAAAAAAAAAAACTTAACAGATTTTAAATTGAAATTTAAAAGTAAAAAACTGTGCTATTATTCGAACATGGAGAAAAAATAAGTAAAACATCATTAATATATATATATATAAATGAAGTAATTTTTTCTTATATAAGTTGTTTAATGCCAAATAGTAAATTAAGAAAAAGTAAATCTATTATGAATTGCTGCACAATGTATTCCAGCTAATTTAATATTGCCATAGAATTGGATTGCTACAGTCCTACCATAGGAGCATGATGATTTAATATACTTTCCTATATAAGGCCTAAAGAAACATCAAAAGTCCTACGATAAGTGTCTAAATAGATCCAGAAGAGAAGCAACTGCAGAAAATGGAAACAACATCATTTCAAGTATATTGCTGAGGAATTTTAGTAGATGATGAATGACTTACTGAGGAAGGATTTTCCAAAGAGAGATAGACTGTATCCATCAGAGATATTATTACTAAACTTATGGACATTAACTAAAATGAACTGATAAACATTTTGATTTATTATATATATATATATATATATATATAATATTCAAAAAATGAACTGATAAACATTTTGATTTATATATATATTATATGTGTTTGTAAAAATTCTAGTTTTATTTTATCTCCATCCTTGATAGTTTAAATGTGAGTAAAACATGGAAGAGTCCTCTGTGCTTGAAAGCAAGAAAGTGAAGGAGAAATTTTATTAAGTTAGACAAAATATTTTTTTATGTTAAATAAAGTTTAGGTCAGCTTTCCGTCCATAGTGACTTAACATTTGATCATCATTATGATATGGAATGACATAAGATTTTTTGATACTATTCCATAATTAAGCACATGCACTATTACAGGACAGAGTTTGTGTTGTTGTTAACTAACAATTATTTATGTTTATTTTTTTGGTATGAATGATTAATCTTTTGTGCAGATGCTGTTTCCTATCAACTTCGGGAAATTGTACATAGAAGGGGTCCCAAAGGAAGATGGAACAACAATAACTGGAATTGGATAATGAGGTTATTATGTATATACTTGTATGATATTATAAATTAGTTAACTAGCTTCATGGTCAATTTAATAAAAGTTTATTTATCTACTTTGTAAATAGTTAGTGCCTTGCAATGTATCTCTATCATGGATAAAGGTTGAAATAGTAAATATATTAAACCTTGATATGGTAGAAATACATTCTTGACACATACAATTATAACCTTTTTATCATGTTAAAGAGTTTTGAACTTTTATTTTGTTATTAAATAAACATTGTTAACTTGATATAATTACATTGGTCTCTAGTTTATCAAAATCTTTTATACATTCACTCATCAACTTATAACCAGATATATATACCCCCACATATATTTTATTTTTATATAATAATATAGTAATATATTTGGATGAATATTTTAAGCCAATTGGAATCTGTATAAAGGTACGGTAGTTGCTATCTAGTGTAAATTCATCCCTGAAGAGAGCCGGGTGCAAATTTCTCCCTGAGTTTGAATGCTGAGGCATAGTAAAATTCGAAAAAAGAGTGAGGTATGAATGAACTAGCCCAAATTGTATCTAGATTTAATGTGTAAACTTAGAAGCATAGATTAGATACTTCATTGCATCATTTACAGCATCCTACCCGAAGACCCTAGGTCTTAATGTAGTAAGATACGTTTCCCTTTTTCTCGTGGACCATTACAATACATTTACAAACATAGAAATTTGATGGTTTTTGTATTGAAATGAATATATATTTTTTAAATAGTTAAACCTTTGGATTAATAAAACACAAAACTCTCTACTAGATCATTGTATCTAAATGGATGTATATTTTTAAAATAGTTAAACATTTAAATTAATAAAACATTGGACTCTCTACTAGATTATTATATCTATTCCATTCGTAAAAACTGTTTGCTAAGCATGTATATGTGATTTGTGGAATTTCAACAGTTTCTTTGGGGAGAATATTGCCACTTTGTTTTAGTATTTATGGATGAGTTAATCAAGCTAGAATCTCAGTAATATATTAATATATCCTAATATATTTATTTTTTATGAAATAGTTCTGTTATTTTTATTTCATTTTAAATTGACTAATGTGCCTGATAAATATCTGTAATCAACCAAACCTTTCATTTTTTTGATTCACACTTCTTCAAAACTTGTTATAAATCTTGAATCTCTCACTCAATTTAAATTTCTCACGCCAGTATTTTTAATAGCACTTATTTATTATAAGACTTAGAGACTTGAGATGCATGAATAGATAATTGGCAGCAGTTTTAAAGTTGTGAATCCAATTGTCTCAATTAGAAGAGTAAATAATTTATTTGTTTGGAATATTCATAAATTTTATTGAATTTTTAACAATTAAATTCAAATAATTTTAACAAACTTAAAAATAAATAATACTATTATATATAGTGTTGATAATATTTTACAGAGAAACTAACTTCGATACCAAACCATAATAATAATTTACAACTCGGGCCTATTATATTAATTTTCATAAACTTATAAATAACACCTTTCTATATCAATACTAATTTAATAATTAGTTATAAATAATTCACTTTTATCTAATTCACAAATGATTTATTTGATAAAAAAAAAATCAAGTCAGATGTCACATGACCTAATTTTAATAAAGCTCGTATTTACAAATATTATATATAGAGTTCGCAAAACAAACTCTTAACAAGCTTTGAGAATACTCTCAACCCCAGACCAGTTTCTGCATCTAGCGTCAACTATTGAGAAGAAAATCTGAAACTTTCAGACATTCATATGTCTAAAAATCCAGTTATCAAACTCAAATAGCCATATGGGACTGAACTAAGTTTAGATATACCATATATTAATAGCTTTAGCAATATAAAATCGCCAAAGTCTTAATAGCAAAAAATAAATTGATAAAAAAAAAATCAAGTCAGATGTCACATGAACTAATTTTAATAAAGCTCGTATTTACAAATGTTATATATAGAGTGCGCAAAACAAACTTTTAACAAGCTTTGAGAATACCCCAGACCTGTTTCTGCATCTAGCTAGAGCTATCAATATATGGTGTATCTGAACTTAGTTCAGCCCCATATGGCTATTTTAGTTAGATAGCTAGATTTTTAGACATATGAATGTCTGAAAGTTTCAGATTTTCTTCTCAATAGTTATACATTAGATAAAGTGCTGGGCTAGTCCTAGTATTTTTGATCTAATGAATATCCTAACACCTCACTGATGCTAGATGCAGAAACTGGTCTGGGATTGAGGGTATTCTCAAAGCTTGTTAAAAGTTTGTTTTTTTTTTATTTAAAAAAAAATAGATTTATTAATAGTAGGTATATACAAATGTTTTCAGTGATAGTTATATATGTTTATATTGTTATAGGTTCTCCAAGAGTTTGTGTAGTATGAGATGAGATCTGATTTGTTTGTTTAGTCAAATCGTAGATCAGAGGAAATTAGTGTGTGTTTAGGACATTTTTATGTCCATACATTAATCATATATTTGCATATTTCTTTTATCTGTTATACAGTTTGTCAATCATTAGGATTGATGTCATTTTGTAGGTAGGGTATTTTGAGCAGTTTCCATGTTTTTTTCATGTAGAAACTTTGAAGAGAGAATTCTGTCTTTCTTTTGTAGTTTTGAAAGGGTAGCAAGGAAAAAAGAGTTTGCTTCTGGCTAGGGACTGCTAAACTTTAATTTACATCTTGTCACCCAGATAGAATATGTAACAAATATTGCTATCCTAATGGTGGGGAAGTCTCTTTCCTTAATACACTCTTTGATTGTTAGAATTTTATATTAATCAATAATACTATTTTGAGATATTATGAGTTTAATCCTTCCCAATCCTGTGCAAGAAAGCATAATGTGTTCAAATGTTTCTTCTTGCATTAAACAGTTTGAACAAATGGGGTCTATGTTTCTTATACCTCTTTTATAATGCAGGAACCAATTGGTATGCATTGCATTTAGTTTCACCTTTATTAGATAGTCGAGAAATTTGGGTTCCAACTTCCAGAATTTGAATAAGGTGGTGATTCTGTAATTGGAACACCCAAGACTTGGTTTAATTTGAGGTGGTTTAGCGCTTATTAAATTGTGTGCATCCCATATGTTAATTTTGTTTTTAAATACATCAGTAGTGATGCTGTTATGTTGTTTTAGAAGGGAAATAAGTTGGTCTAGCCAACCAGTCTTGATAGGAGGGGGAGTGTCTGTAGGTATTACCTCTCTTAGTATTAGGGGTTTGCCAAATTTTTGGATAAGGTTGAAGATTAGTGTGTGGCCTTTTTGATAGTCAATGGCTTGAATGAATGTAGAGACATTCCATTGAGTTTTCTGTGACATTGCATTCTTGAAATACTAATGGAGGTTATGTGGTGCTTCCAGAACAGACCCGCACATATCCTATTGATGTTATTAATGAAGGTCTTTGATACAGATAGGATGAGCAGGTTAGTAGGCTATTTTAGACATTACTTTCATGTTTAGTAAGGCCACCTTGCCTTGGAGGGATAAATAAACTTTTGAGAGTGTCTGTGTAAGATGATTTGTTGAGTCAATGATGGTATTCTGTATATGTTTCGACATGGCGGATTGGGATTTATATATAGGGAATCCTAGAAAATTCTGGGGCTTGGCTAGAAAGTTAGATATGATTTTTTTTCCATTAAGAATACGTCATGATGATGACTTTTCAGGATTTATGGTAAGCTTCAAGGTTTTAGAGAAATTGTTAAGGATTTTGTAGAGAGGTTTTAGGAATTTCTGGGATGGTAGGATAATAAGAACGTCATCCATATAGGCAATGGTCTTAATCAATTTCTTGATGCATGGTATAAATACTCCAGGGAGGGAACTCTCTAATGCTATTAACAGGGGGTTAATGTAGCATGAAAATAGTAGGGCACTCAGTGGGGATCCCTGTGGAATAGATCTGGTAGGGGAGAAACTGTTGGAATATGACCCATTGAGTGATATGTGTTTTAGTCTGTTGTGGAAGAGGTTATCAATGATTTAGATAATTTCTGTGGGAATGTCCCATTCATACAGTAAATCAAGTAGAGTATTAATGTTGACTGAATCGAATGCTTCAGTAATGTCAATCTGTACTGCAATAGGTTTGAACAATTTTTTTGTTCTGATATGGTCCAGTAAAAGTTTGTTTTGCGAACTCTATATATAACATTTGTAAATACGAGCTTTATTAAAATTAGATCATGTGACATCTGACTTGATTTTTTTTTATCAATTTATTTTTTTCTATTAAAGCTTTGGCGATTTTATATTGCTAGAGCTATTAATATATGGTGTATCTGAACTTAGTTCAGTCCCATATGGCTATTTGAGTTACATAGCTGGATTTTTAGACATATGAATGTCTGAAAGTTTCAGATTTTCTTCTCAATAGTTATACATTAGATAAAGTGCTGGGATAGTCCTAGTATTTTTAATCTAATGAATATCCTAACACCTCACCGACGATGCTAGATGCAGAAACCGATCTGGGGTTGAGGGTATTCTCAAAGCTTGTTAAGAGTTTGTTTTGCAAGCTCTATATATAACATATGATTTATTTATTTGTTGTATTACAATATTGTAGTTGGATAAAAGTGGACCATTTTTGGTCTATCTAATTAATTAGTATACAAAAAAAACGGGTATTATTTACAAGTTTTTAAAAATGACTCTATTGAGATCTGATTTGTGAATTATTCTTAACATTTGTTAATATATTATTATGACTTCTGGTTGGCATTTTCTATTTGTATGTTTTATTTATCCAATCAATTTGATTTTGGAGATTAAATGTTTTAGCAAATGAGTATAGTATTTAATCCATCAATATTTCGAAAGTCATAACTCACATTAGATAGAGGTAATTTATTATCCACATTATGACACTCAATAAATAGAAGTAAAAAATTTGTATGTAATAAATTGACTAATATACTTGATAAATATCTGTAAACAATCAAATAATAGTATAATACCTACCCTGTGCTAACGAAAAATAATTAGACCCTGTGAACTTTTTAATATGAAAATTTTTATAATAGTAAACTATTACAACTAGTCATCAATAAGG
Source organism: Epiperipatus broadwayi (assembly GCA_028023455.1). Lineage (NCBI taxonomy): Eukaryota > Metazoa > Onychophora > Udeonychophora > Euonychophora > Peripatidae > Epiperipatus > Epiperipatus broadwayi. The sequence goes on from JAQFVV010006239.1 coordinate 7,181,032, forward strand.
TTTGTAACTTATTTGTTATATATAATAATGTGAAAAAGTGTACACTTTTTTGATTTATGATATATTATGAATATAAGTATTCAAATATAATTTGTTGTTTATTTATTCCAAAATATAATTATTGTTATTATTAAACAGATAGACATTTATGATATTGAAACAAATAAACTTTTGGGAGTAGGAAATCTGCTTAATTCCAAAACTTATGTGGTAACAGATGCACATATATTATCTGGGTAAGTATATTTTATTTGTATTAAGTTATAATTTTGTATATTACTTATATTTATTAACAGGACTACATAATTTAGAAATACATTGATGTAAATAGATTGATAATGCTATCTATAGAGTGATCAAAATCTTCTTGAATTAAAACATAATTATACTTTTGTTTGTTAGGAAAGATGGATGTGATCCATTATAAAAAGAGACCCAGGAAAAACCAATGAATAGAGTTTTAATTTAAATCTGTACATCAAATGAGTCTCTAATTAGTTACACATAAAAATAATTATTGATAATTTTACAAAGAAAGTATTGTTAAAAAAAATGTAGAAAAGAAAATTAGGTCCAAACTAGAAGCAGTAAGAGAAAAATATTTGCTACCTGTTCATTGCTAGTTATGCTAATTTGGAAAAATGTGTTAATGATTTAAATATGGAAATGCTAATGGAAGATGGGGAATAAAAACTGTAAAAATGTATAAAAAGAGTTGTTTTTAAGAAAAGAGACAAATATATTCTAAAAGAAGCAGCACTATGATGACATCTGACTAGTACAACCATTCCTCCTTGGAGCTTCTTTCCCATGGCTGACTCTGCAACTGTCTGACCATGTTCTAAGCTCAAAAGACCTGTGACAGTCTTTGAACAAAATTTTCTGATGCAGACATATGGATTAGTGTGTCTTGCATTAAATAACATGTTAGAGCTAAAATCAGAGTACCTATTTCAGTTGACTGAACCATATTCTTCTCTACTCCATAAATGAACTCAAATCATCATTGTCTTTCTCTCTACTCCATACATAAACTTGTGTCATCAAATATTTTTTGTTACTATAGACTGCACCTATTAATCAGTACAACATTTACAGATTGGGTAAATATTAAGTAAGCAGTATATGTATAATTAGACTCATATCAGTAATAATTGCTAAATTATATTCTTTTAATCTGTTAACATTAAATTAAATATAGCTCAATGTATATGTAAACAAAGGGTGTAAATCACTCCCCCCAGGCTATGACTTAAAAGCACTCTAAACATTGAACAAAGAAATCAAGAATAGAATGAATCCACCTATTTTTGGTAACTCTGATGTTTATAAGCATACCTTTGTCAACATTGTTGGTAATTCAGAATGACATTAATTTCTCAACCAGATAGAATATGGCACTAAAAATTATTAAACTCATAATTAATTATCCAAGGCTGGAGACAGCATCTCACTATTAATACCTTTATTGAAATAATTAAACAAGATTTAAATATGTCAATATTAAAGTAAACATAGTTCAATGTATATGTTATCAAAAGTATATTTATAAACATCAGAGCTATCAAAAAAGATGGATTTGTTTTATTCTTGATTCCTTTGTTCAACATTTAGAGTGTTTTTAAGTCATAGCCTGAGGGAGGGTGATTTACTCCCTTTGTATATAAATGACATTCTGTTTAAATTACTGGGGATATTGGATGAGTAGGAACTAGATGGAGATTTTATGCATAAGTCTTCTGGCATCCACTGATTACTCTAGCTTGCTGTGTGTGGCAATATGTATAATGAATTTTGCCTGTTTCAATAACAGTTTTTAATTGATTGCTTGCGTTGTTTCATCTTGGTTGAATTTTAAAAAAATAGAAAATGTTATTACTTATTCATTATTTATATCTATAAATCCATAAAAAAATTATATTATATATATAAACAAGACTTAGATTTATAAATATCAAACTTTCTGAATATGTTAGCATTGAAATATAATAGGATTTCTCTCCATACAATAATCTACATTAAATTTTTAAGACCCTGAAAATCTTTAAAAATATATATAGATATATGGGAAAGAGAGTCATAAATAAAAAAATAACTTACTAATATAGATCATTTTTAGAGCTTGCGATATCTACATGCGTCAATTACTCTTTACGTGTCTACACGTTTTTAAAACTTTTAATTTGCCCTGACATCGTAGATAAATTTTCAGGTACTATTGAAATACAAATAAATGATAAACACAAAATAAATTTATTTATGAAACTTCGATATTTTCAATTGTACAATATTTTCAATTGACGTACTATATTAATAAGATGGAATATCTCTAGTTTTGAAATATAAGCAAGAATTATTTCGCATTGACATAAAAACAATACATTTGAAAAACTTAAATATTTTTAATTAAAATATGTTGCTTATATATTTTTTGGGCAGAAAGGTTGATCTTAAAAAATTATGATTTAAGAATAAATATGGTGAGAAGAACTGTGTATTTATAACTTATTTTATGTTTATTGCCAATAAATAATAGGATGTTAAATCTTTATTAAAATAATTTTATTTTCAGACTTTCAAATGATGTCGTTGGAACTTAACAAAATTCAATACTACAACTTTCTTTTTACAAGACTGACAAATTGTTTCTATCTATTAATAATTTTTATATTCTTTCTTTTTTTTTGTTTAATATCAATTGTTTCTATTTTGATTCCATTTGAAATCAAAAATAATTATTTTTGCTATTTTAATTTCTGCAGGCTCTTTCTAGAAAGTGATTTTTATCCTATATAGTCCATCATTTTCCATCTCATTAAATTTCTATCTTAAACTTTTTTATATTATAAAAATTTGCTGTATATAAAGCCATTATTTTTCACAAATTTATTGCATTGACATAAGTCATAGACTCTTTATTTATATTCCATAAAGATATTGGAAAAATTCGATTTAAGAATAATCACTAAAATTCTAAAAATATGATAGTAAAGACTATAAAATCAATCTGTACGTTTTTCAACTTGCTGAGATGCCTACATCTTTGTTGGATTGTGCATGAATAATAAACTACTTTAAAAGTGTTATTTGATCAATTTTAGCATGGTTTTTACGGGAATAACAGATCTTATTTACTTTATAATGATTATCTCAAAAACAAAGTGACTATTGATTGTTTTCAAAATGAGACTAAAGACAGTATACAATAAAAAGATACAATTAGGTAACATCTTAAAGTTTTTTCAAAAATAAAGTTTACAGACGAAGACATACATCACAAATTATCATATAAATGGATACTGAACCATTATGTGATATATGTGAATGTATTTGTGTTTCCTAGAATCGTTGTTTAGCATTCAAAACTCATTTTGTTTTTACTATCCCTTTATACCTCTATATTCTCATTTCTCTTCTTTTTTTAAACTAAAATAATTATATATATATGTAAACAATTGTTAATGATTATGATGATGATGATGATGATGATGATATTTATTTTTTAATGCAAAAATAGGTTTTTTTTTCTGGAAATGTTTTTTGTTTTTATATATCCAGTTGAGAATTATTTTTATTCATTGATAGCAATTTTTTTTACTATGAATCCAGTCTATCTCCATTTTTTTTTATTATTTACGGCTACTAATCTACTAATTTTATTTGTTATTCTTCCTTAGTATTCTCATTGTAAAATTTTTTATATCTCTCCATGATCTTATAATTTTCATTTTGTTTTAGAACTCAAAGTCTATATTTTACACCATTAAAACAAAATAAGCATGATATACTAATTATAAGCTTTGATTTCAAATTGTTTTTTTTTTGTGTGTGTGTAATGGAAAATATCGAGATGTGGGAGATATAGCGCAGCACGGAAAATCCTAGATCATGTGATGCATGCATAGTGATTGAGAGAGAGTGGTATGAATTTTTGTATAAGTGGATAGTTATCATATTGAAACAGTAAGGTCTGCTTTGCAGATCTTCGTTTCACCTTTTCTCACCTACTTCCTACCCTCATACCTTAGTTTGAACCCCAATCTATCGTAGTGTGTCTGCAATACACTTATATACCGAAAATCCCGCCTAATTTTAAACCACGAGCACAATGCTTGTATTATATATATAACTTATTCCCAAATAAAATAAAATATTATGAATTATGTATTTGTTCACATAATTTACATTTATTAAAAAGTAAGTTATATAAGTCGTAATTGCGCACACACTATGATATCCATTTTAAATCATATCAAAATTATAAATTGTTAGTTATTTTGTTTGGATCTATTTACAAATATATTACCGTCATAATATATTTTGATTTAAAATAAAATTCATTTAGTAAATATTCGTTTAGTAGATAGATTCAAATATTACAATTTAAAATAAAATAATTTTCGTTTTATTTAATAAAAATCATCCCAAATATTTCTGTTAAAATAAATGAGGGACAATAGTTTAATTATATAAGTTTATCTAAAAACAGCAGCTGTCCACTTAAGTTTCCTTTAATTAGTAGCAGTAATTTTAATTAAATTTAGTTTGTAATTCGAATGTCAACGGGGAAGTTAACAAAAGAAATTAATTAATGTTGAATTCCTTTAGACATTCGGATAGATTTAATTACAGCAGATAAGTCCAATAATTTTGTACGCTCCAGGACAAGTCTATTGTTAAATTTTACTATAAAAAGGATGTTTTTCGTTTGTTCTCCATTCTAAGCTTTTAAAGAATTCTGAGTTGTCTAAAGGTTTCTGAGTTGTTCTAAAATTCTAATAATTTGCTAAACTTGACATGTCCGAGTAGAGGCATTAAGATGGCTATGTCCCCTCGGAATAACCAGCCGCTGCTCCATACCATCAGAAGCCATCACACGGATCCCAGAACTGCTGCTGCCGCTGCCAAAATATGAACATTCCAGATTTTGCTGCTGAATTATAAAACCTGCCGATCATCTACCTGCAAATGCGTTTCCAGAGGTAACCCAAGAGCTCTTGTGATTCCTAACTAACATGCTATAGCTATTTAACATTGTTTTCTTATATTTCACAACTTCATTATGTATTTCTTTCATGTATTTAAATATACTCAACATTTTGCTCTCTATCCTTGGGTTAATATTTTCTATTTATAAAGCTTTCTTTTATTTTATTATGATAATGTATCAGAATCATCTTTGACCGAGTGAACTATTCCCTCTATTGAAAGTAAGACGCCGCTATTAAGGCATATTTTAAATTTATAATTTTCCAATTTTATTATCTTGCAAATCACTCGTTCGAGGGCGATTCTTTTCTTTAATGTAATATAATCACATAGTTTAAAATCTACATGCTATTGATTTTAATCTAATATAAGAGTATGTGCGAAGTCAATGATTAAATGTGTCCCCAAATGCATGATTGCGTATCTAAATCTATACTTACTTTTCGAACCCGCAAGCATGCATTTTCCTATTTTAATTACCATGTTCTACTTTCATTATAAAGTTCATCATTGACGTTGAGAATGTGCGGACCCTCTTAAATGAATTTCAGGGAATTTGATTGGGCATTTCTCTTAATCCGAGTAAAACCCATTTAGTATGTTTTTATATACACTAGTCTCATATTGCTGGTACATGAATTGGTTGTTGAGACTGCTTTGTTTTATTTTTCCAAGGATTCTTTACACGGCTAAGGCCGTTCTCTCCACGCTTGCGGTTTCCCAGGCAGAGGGTGTCCCAAATGACACCCCTGGGAATTAAACACAATCGTCACACAGTCGCTAAGTTTCAGCTGTTCATCAAAATACTTTCCTATGGGTTAGCGGTGAGATGCCCTCCGTTAATTATTCCGGAACTTCAATATTGTTTCATTTTATATTTATTTTACCAAGCATCCGTGACTTAAATGAGTCACACCCTCCAACTTTATAAATTCACTATCAGCAATACTGACCTCCCAATACAAATCTATTATTATTATTCTCAAATAAATGCTTTGATCCCATTCCCACGTTTGCTTAGTAAGCTTTAGTTCGTACTATTCTCGAAATCAATAAATATTTTAGAACATTTAATTTCAAATATTGTCTTAAACTTGTCTATTTACTCAAAGCACCTTGCACATGTTCCTATCTTGTCAAGCACATTATCGTAACGCTATTAGCCCGAGGAATAGAATATATCATTCTGTTTTAAAACCTTTTGTCATTACTGAAATATAAATGCCAACAATTATTTAATATGCGCCCTGCTCATATAAGCAGACAGTGGGTTATATATTTTATATAAATAAATTGTGGAAATTATTTAAAACTAAATTTATCTCTTATTTTATTTGATTCCTATCACTGTCTCGGTCTAAATATATATATTTTCTGCATTTCTTTCTAAATCCATAGACGTTAATTAGCCACCCAAACTTATCTTAATAAAGTCTTTTGTTTCTCCCTGACCACCAGGCACCGGAAAAGGTATACTAGTTGTAGATCAGAGCGTATCACGTAGGGCCGAAATTTGGACTTTAGATCGAACTTAGTATATCTGAGGCAACCCCTCCTAGAATGTTCGTTTGGTCTGGGGTTGAATTATGCGGTGGGAGAGATCTGACGTACAATGGAGGCATTATAATAGAGTCACTAATAAAAAAATAAAACTTGAAAATGCAAATTTTATATGTAAATACAATTGCAGCATTGTTTAGCCAATAATGATCTAACCTTAATTTTCATTCATTATCCAATGTAATGATTATAAAGACACACACCTAGATAACTTTTATAATTCAATAGACATTTTAATTTTATACATATATACCTGTATTGTTATAAAATTAATTATATTTTTTTTTGCACAACGTAAAAAATATATTTTTATTTTATTTTATTTTTTTTTTAAATATTATTTTAGTAGAAATATCAGAAACCTGCTATTAAATGTTTCCAGTCATCTACAGACTAAAAAATTTAAAGCTTGCACACAATCGAAGCAGGTAAAACGGTATTACCAGAAAAACAATTTAGTGGCACTTGAAACTGATTCTCCCTTTATAACCGATCCTAGATGTGTGTGTTCTATTTGTTTATATAAAGAAGATTTTACTGATACTTCAGGAAAACTTCAAATGCCTTTCAGGGAAAGAAATGGGTTAAGTAAGTTCATACAAATATCTGGATCTGTAAGATTTTCTTTGGTCTAATTTATGTATATATTAAAGTGAATATTTTCACAAGCTAAAGATGCGAACATATTTATCTAGATATATATTTGCCTATTGTTAAGTTTAGACTGATCCCATCAGCCAACTTCTGGGCACCTATAGATTATTTAGAAATATTATAGAGATGTCATACAATCAGAACTCAATTTATTTTTATTTTTAAATAAGAATTTGATTTTAAATTTTTCAGCACTTGAGTAAAATATATTAAAATAAAATAAAAAATAATGTCTGAGTGGAAACGTAAATAGATAATTTATTGCTTGGAAGTTTCTAAGAAGTTTAAGCAGTGAAAATGGCAGAAAGAAGCTATAAGATCTTGAGATCCTGAATCCATTACTTCATCACTATACTAATCCATGCAAATACAGTGATGGCGTAATATATTCTGGAGTTCAAAATTGTTCATTGGAACTTCCATGCAGAGAAGAGATAATAAGATTTGAATCCAGTCACCTTTTAGATCAGTATATCTTATGTAAAGTACTCAAACATAACATGGTTTTTGTCCAATAAAATTTTGCAATGGGTCATATTAGGAGTGGGAGATAATGAAAAATAGTTAAGTGAAACAGTTTTGAGTAATCACAATAAATCAGTTAAGCTACCTTTTATTTGGAAAAAATCCACAAAACATACTCATTTTAAAATATCCAGATTATTTTTATCTTTATCTTCCTCATCCAGTTTCAAAATTTTATGTAGATTTCATAGTTGAAATAAATTTCTTTGAAGGTAATCATTGGTCAGATAATGACTTTGAAAATTACTTTAAAAAAAAAAATACAAATTCTAAAATGTAATTTTAAAATTGTATGTGATAGATAGCAGTTCATTTGAAAAGGGAAATGCAATGTAAAGTTATTTAATTAAATATAAAATAATCTTTAGTTAATCATAAGGTAAAATAATTTTGTAAATTATCTAATCAAAAAAGTGATTAAGTTGTTTTACTGTAATCTGTAATTAAAAAAAGAAGACTGAAACTCATTAATGACATGCATCATTTAGACAATGGCTGGTTAAAAGTATTTAAGCTAATAATTTTTATTAGTTTATTATATTAAAGAGAGAAGATTATTATTATTGAAGTTTTTAAAGAAGATTATTTATGATAGTTTTGAAGTTATTCAGATTATTCAAACTGCTGTAATTTTGCTGTGTAGTTTTGAGTTTTGCAATCTTCACCAATGTGAATTTTTAGCAATGTATAGAAATCTCTGGATGCTTTAACACCACTGCCTTACTAGACTGACAAAAAAGGTGTTCGTTCACTTTTTCACCATGCAATATTTATACATTCAGTAGCCTGAGATGTGACCAAAATCCTTGACCATCCATTGATGAGACATATACCCACCATTCATCGAAGACTGCTGCTAAACAATGAAATAAAGATAGATGATATCCCAAAAAGAAGAAGCTGCAAGCAGCTATGGAAACCAGAAGTCATCATTAATGAACCCTAGAAGATGGGTAATCACTCCAGAAAATATATAGCCAAAACTTAGGATAATAAATCAAAGTCTAGACTTAAACTGAAATACAAGGAATAAGATTTTTATTTTCTTTATAAACTTTTTCTTAAAACTACAAATATGTAAACTCTTACTTTTTAATTTCAATTGAAATTAACCAGGACATACTGCAAGACAGTTGGACTTCATTTCAGATTTCTAAAAGTAAAATTTGTGAGCTTTTTTCTTGGTGGAAATTTTGTGGAACTTTTTCTTACTTCTTTAAAATTTATGTATATTTATTTTCTAATATTTTAATTATAAAAAAGTCAAAAGTTGACAGAAAAAATCAAATAATTTATGTTATAAAGGAACTGAAACCATGGTTTGATTAGTAAATATTGTTTATTCAGCAATCATGAACTTTGTTGAGTGTATTTTGTAGAAATATTATGACTGTCAAAAAAATATTACAATGGTCCAACAACTTGATTTTTTTGAAAGTTCATTATTATATTTGTATCATAATTGTGTAATAATTAAAAAATAAATATTATTACATATTTATTTTTTACAGAAATGTTTTACTTTTAAATTTAAAAAAATATTTTCTTCTAAATATTATTACAATAAAGATTATGGTAATGGAAAAGACAGCCATCTAGAAATAAGATCATTCACCTGATTATTATATTTAGCAATATCATAAAAATTACAAAAAAATTGTAAACATTTAAAGCATAAATTGATAGATTTAGTAGTTATTAAAAATAATTTGTTCACATTTTTAAAATAAACATCAAACAAAGAAGATTTTGTTCATTTTGCAAATTGAATTGGCTCCACTTGAAATTTAAAGATGTGACAGTGTTTTTTTTAACTAAAATATAATTTTTAAAATAATTTTAAACATCAAATGATTTTTAAAATTTTATTTAATTTCTAAACAAAGATATTATCGAATGAGGTCAAATTTATTATATTCTGATAAATAATAATGGTGCAATATCAAAATGAATGTTGAAAGCTTAACTCTAGTGAGAACAAAGAAATCTGTCAGAATACAGAAGGGTTAACTATGCTAAAATAACTTTGTAATTATTTCAATTTTGTTTTATTTTATTCTTGTTCTTGTTATAATTTGATTTATAAATAAATACGTGTTTCAATTGTTAATTGGCCTGAATTCTCTTACATCACCACATAAAATTTAGTTAAGACAAAATTTCTCATTTATATTGTTTTGTGTTTTAAATGTGCATTATCTGATGGTTTAAGTTAGAGGAGTTTTCTTATTTATTTGAGCTAACTATAACACCAAGCCCTAGAAGCATTTAAGATCTGTTGTGAATATTCCAGTAAATTCCCTGGGAGCCTGAGGTATTACTCTAAGTATACCTAAAAATTATTCATAGGAGAGGAATTTATTCCAGAAGTTATAGAGCAGGTGTAATGATTTTAAAATGTAGCAATGTCTGTATATTTTATAATCTCAGTCTGACTGTTAGTATAATTAACATGTAAAATATTGACTATATTGTTCCCCTTGCTTGTGTAACGGTTTTGATATACATTTTTTAAAAAATAAAAAGGTCACATTCAATTATAATATATATATATATATATATGTGATTTACTCCTTTTGGTATATATATATATATATATATATACCAAAATATATAACTACAACCATTAAATGTCTGTATTTTTAAATTATATAATAATAATTCAAACAAATATATTTAACACAGTATTCAAAATTAAATAATATATTCTTTACCAGAAGTACTTTCAATTGTTTCACTGACAATCTTTTTCAACTGTTAATACAAACGTACAAAAAATAAAAACTTGCATTACCCATCATTCAATCTATTCAAATATCTAGGAATAGAGGTGGTTTGATGAATAAACAATCGGCAAATATAAAGACAACAGAATTGTGGGAAATTTGAATAGATTGAATGATGGGTAATGCAAGTTTTTATTTTTTACGTTGTATTAACGTTGAAAAGATTGTCAGTGAAACTAAAGTTTCTGGTAAAAATATATTATTTAATTTTAATCTGTGTTAAATATATATTTTTATATATATATATATATATATATATATATATATATATGATTTACTCCTTTGGTATATATATATATAAAGGGAGTAAATGATCCTCCCCCATTTGCTATTAACTGAAAGGAGACCCTTTGATTCCTTTTGAAGGCCTTAAAGGAACTGAGCAGGGCAAATTCCTAATGTCCACTCCATACATTCTTGTTGCAGCTGTTATTACTATGTGATTATTCATATAGTATACGAACATGGATGGGCTGCTCACCAACATGCATTAGCCAGCGTGGTGAGTTTATTGGCTTTTTACCTCTGAGTTTAAGATCAAGAAACACCATGGTCTTCTCAGTGCCTGATAAGGCAGAATGAATGTTTGTGTAAATGATAAATATTTTTCCAATACATATATACAATTATGACAGACAAAAATAAAGCATGGCCCTTATTCCCAGGAGGCTGTAAAGTCACCAACCAAGGCAGCGGTTGGTGGCCGAAGGCGGAGGGTGCTAAGAATCCCCTGATTGCGGACCCAGGCTGCCATTTGATGACGACTTTTTATTTAGGTACTTACAACTGCAGATCACTTTCAAGTGAAGGAAGATTGCAAGAATTAGAAGAAGAATTGTCTTATATTAAATGGGACATTATTGGACTTTGTGAAGTTAGAAGAAAAGGTGAAGAAACAATTGATTTAAAAAGTGGACATATACTCTATTATAAAGGCACACATATTGGAAATACAAGTGGAGTAGGATTCATTATAAATAAAAAGTGGAAGAACAATATTGTGGAGATTGATGGTGTATCGGACAGAGTTGCAAGATTAGTTATACAACTTAATAGCAGATACCAAATGCAGATAATTCAGGTTTATGCCCCAACAAGTTCTCATAGTGATGAAGTAGTAGAAGATTTTTATATGGATGTACAAAAGACTTTTGATCAGAGTAAACAACATTTTAAAATTGTTATGGGAGACTTTAATGCTAGAATTGGTAGACAAATGAAAGATGAAATTGCTGTATGTAATTTTGGTTATGGTAATAGAAATGAGAGAGGACATAGACTTGTGGAGTTTGCAGAAAAAGAAAAACTTTATATTATGAATTCATTTTTTGAGAAAAATGTTAAAAGGAAATGGACATGGAAGCATCCAAATGAAGGTACAGCAGAATTGGATTATATTTTGACTAACAGGAAATACATATTTCAAGATTGTAATGTTCTTAATAAATTTAACACAGGAAGTGATCATCAATTAGTAAGGTGTAAGTTACGTGTTAATGTAAAACTAGAGAGACAAAAATTATTGAGAAAAACAATATTTACAGTTGATATTTCTAATCTTCAGAAACATTCTAATGAATTTAAATTAGAACTTACAAATAGGTTTCAAGTGTTAGGAGATTTTGAACATGATTCAGATTTGAATGAAATTAATATGAAAATAACTGATACACTTTTAAAAACTGCAACAAAGATAGCTGGTAGAAAAAAGCAGCAATTGACTAATAAAATTTCTACTGAGACTAGAGAATTTATGAAGAAAAGAAGGAATATGAAGGTATACAAAAATGATGTATTAAAAAGAATTGAATATCTCAAATTTTGTAAAATGGTACGGAAAAGAGTTGAAAATGATATAAGAAAGTATAACTGTGAAATAGCAAGGAAAGCTGTAGAAGAAAATAAAAGTCTCAAGAATGTTAAACAACATTTTGGTATTCGTAGGAAATTTATATCTGCAATAAGAAAAAAAGATGGAATTATTACTAAAAAGAGAGATGACATCATGAAATTGGTAGAAGATTTTTATCAAGAATTATATAGTAATAAAGAACAAGTACCTCCTATATCTATTACATCTTCCGAATTGCCCAGAATTTTAAATGAAGAAGTGAGACATGCAATTAAATGTATGAAGAAAGGAAAGGCTCCAGGAAATGATGGAATTATAATTGATATATTAAAAGAAGGAGGTGAAGAAATAGAAACAATTTTAGCAAAGTTATATACCAAATGTCTAAATGATAAAGATGTACCGGAAGATTGGAAGAATGCAGTAATAATATTAATATTTAAAAAAGTGATAAAGAAGATATTAGAAATTACAGACCTATCAGCCTTTTATCAGTTTTATATAAAATATTTACCAAGACAATTACAACTCGTCTACAGAGAACTTTGGATTTCCACCAACCAAGAGAACAAGCTGGATTTAAAAGTAGTTTTAGTACAATAGATCATATCCAGGTATTGAGAGAAGTCATAGAAAGTACAAATGAATATGAGTTGTCATTATGTTTTGGATTTGTAGATTATGAAAAGGCATTCGATTCTATACACATTTCTTCAGTGATTAAAGCATTGGATCATCAAGGTATAGATCCAGGATATTGTCATATTTTAAAGAATATTTATAAAAATGCAACAGCAACAATTAGATTACATAATGATACTGGAAAAATCAACATTGAGAAAGGAGGCAAGGTGACTCCATATCTCCAAAACTTTTTACAGCAAGTGCTGCAAGAAGTATTTTGTGGATTAAAATGGGAAACTAAAGGAATGAAAGTAAATGGAGAGTATTTAAGTCATTTAGATTTTGCAGATGATGTAGTTGTTTTTGCAAATAATGCTTCAGAGCTGCAGGAAATGTTGCAGGAGTTAGCAGATGAGAGTAGAAAAGTAGGACTACAGATAAATGTTAAAAAGACCAAAGTAATGTTTAATCGATTTGCTCAAAATATGAAAATAAAGATTGATTATGAAGAATTAGAAGAAGTTAACAGTTACAAATACCTAGGTCAGATTATTAATACATATGGAAACATAATGGAGGAAATTAATCTTAGAATTAAACTTGGTTGGAGTGCTTTTGGTAGAAATAACTTGATACTAAAAGGAAATATGCCTATGTGTTTGAAAAGAATGGTTTTTAACAAATGTGTTTTACCAGTTCTTACTTATGAATCTGAGACTTGGACACTTAATAGAAGATCAATACAGAGACTTCAGACCACTCAAAGGAGTATGGAGAGATGTATGTTGGGAGTAACAAGAAGAGATCGAAAACGCAATGTATGGGTAAGACAACAAACAGGTGTTACTGACCTTATTGAAAAAATTAAAAGATTGAAATGGAGTTGGGCTGGACATATTGCTAGAAGAAATGATAATAGATGGGCAATTGAAATTTTAAACTGGATTCCAAAAGATTGTAAAAGACCCAGAAAGGGACCACAAGTGAGATGGATGGATGAAATAAGATAATGTGCAGGGGTGTTGTGGAAAAGAGAAGCTAAAGATCAGAGAAGATGGATTAAACTTGGAGAGACCTTCATCCTGCAGTGGATTGATAATGGTTGATGATGATGATGACGATGATGATGACATGTTAAACAAAGGATCAAGAATAAAATGAATTCACTTATTCTTGGTAGTTCTGGTGTTTATAAGCATACGTTTGTCAACATTGTCAGTAATTCAAAGGAAAATTAATCAATCAAACAGATTGCATGTATATAATATGTGTACAGATATATTTGATTAACTTCATTGTTTCTATTAATTGACAGTATTAACAAAGATTTTAGCAAATTATTTTACAAAAATATATCTAATGTATTTTAAGAATATTAAAATATAAATCAATAAACATCACATGATCACCATTAATACTCAATATTAATAATAATAATAATTAAAAAGTAAATGATATAATTTAAAATAATATTAAAATTTATCAAAGTGTTTTTCTTTTTTTTAATAAGGGTTTTTTTTTGTATGTATTATAAAAAAGTTTTTGCTTGTCATTACTTTAGACATGTTTTTTTAAATATAGTTTGATCTATTTATCAATATTTATTTTAGATGGGAATTTCTGTGGCTAAATTTTTTGCATAAAGAAAGTGGCAACAGTGATTTCTAATTCAATGTATGTTGATGCCAATTTTCTGCCAATAGTGAAACTAAAATGTTTGGGCCTTAAAATTATCATGTATCAAAAAGCTGTTTCTAGATTTAAAATATAATTTTATTTTCTATCAACATTTTAAAACAGTAACTGAAATTAAAATAGACTCCCTTCCCATAACTTGTTTTAGATCCCTTGACAAGAACGATAGCAGATGGCCATAAATGATTTAACTGACCATCTTTATTAAAAGATACTGGTTACTAATGGAATGATTATGGCATACATACCATTGACAAACACAAACTAACAGTTGATAAAAGTACTGATTAATTACTTCCAACAACTAATTTTAAAAAACTCTATTTTTTTAACCTCAATGTGTCTAGGTATTCCCTAATTTTAGAAACAAATCAATAAGAAGTATAATATGGAGTTGATGTGAAAAGAATCAAACTTGATAGTATTCTTTAATTATTTGCATTCAAAAAATTTTGTCAATAATTAATAAACTCATTATACTATGATTTTGTAATTATCAAAAGTAAAAACATGTTTTAAAATTAACATTATCAAATAAATAAATAAAATGTACATGAACATTTTAAAAACAAAATTAAAAAATATATATTTTAGCACTTTTTTTTTGCCAAAAATAAAAATAATCTCTCATTTTTTTAAATTTATAATTAAAGTAAAAATAAAAAATGAAAATATTACAATTGTAATCACTAATTAAATTCTATTCAATTTATAATTAAAAAAAATAATTTAAAACTACATTCTTTAGTTAAAATTTGTGTAAGATCATATATGCTGTTATCTTTATTAAACCAAATAATTTAAAATTGCTTAGTTATATTACCAGCTATGGAACCAGAGTCCCACAATATATATATATAATATTGATCACTTTTTTAAACTTCATTAATTATATGTAATAAATTTTGCATATATATGTTGATATATTTTACGCTGAAAATGCATAAAGATGAGTGGAAAACCAGAACAAATTACACACTGTGAAAAGTATATCAACATATATATACAAAATTTATTACATATAATTATGATTGTAAAATATATTTCTTTCAATTTACAGTTCAATGGAATGAGAAAGTTTTAACTAAATCAGCTGCCTGCAAAAATGTATTTATAACAGAGCTAAAATCACAAAAACTCTTTGATATATGTATTACAGAAAAGCATCCTAAAAATCTCTGTCTGGTGAGTAGTCATTTTATGAATGAGTTTGATTATTTCTAATTTCCTAATGTTACTATTAATTTTTTACAATAATGTTTAAATGACTATCTTAATCTTTCATTTAAATAGAATATATATTGTAATGGTTCAGAAGGTGATGTGTTATTAGTAAAGAAAGAAACAATCTAAATAAATTCTGTAATTAAAAAAGAATATTATAATTATAATCAATAATAAATATGTTACCCCCCAATTATACCTCTCAGATAAGGTGAATTATTACAATGTTTCCCTATTGGTCATTCTAGCAGTAATGCATTGATGATGGCTTGTATTTATGGTTAATGATGACAGATGAATTCCATGTAAAATCTAAGTGATAGGGTCATGGTGGTCATATAACCAACTTATATAATTCAAATATCTATTATCCATTATGCTAGATTTTATAGTCTAGCAATTGATTAACTTATAATTTGAAACATCCTTCTTAATTATTACACATGTTGCATTACATATTAATATTCCAATACTGTATATAATTGAGAATAAAGATTAATAAAACAAATAACTTAATAAAAATGAAGTTTATACATGGTACAATATGAGCATTTGTAATTCATAAATCAAGTAATAGTCTTGTTGTTAATAATAATTTTAAATTTTCATATATGTATTGTAATCCCTTATTTCTATTATAACAGACAGTCTATAAACCTAAATGAGACTCTTAAATTAGTAATAGAATAGTCTATGTTGAGATATGATTAGAAAGCACAATTAAATATTTCTCTTCTCTTCTAAATTTGAAATGTGAGCTTCTAATTCCACTACTTACAAAGATACATTAAGTGAAAAAGAGAAACAAAATATAACACTTCAAATATTATTAAAAAGTAAAATACTAAGCAATAGAATATATAATGGCATAAATAATAATAAAAATTTCAAATATAAATAAAATTAGAAATCAAATAATTATAAACAGGGTTAAACAAATAAATATATAAAGGGTCTCACTTGTGAAGGTTTTAAAGTTTAAATTCTAATTGAACTTCACAGATTTGTACATAGCTTTTGTATCTTATAGAGTAATCTAAACTTTGGAAGATCCACATGTACTACAGTATTAAAACAGGCAAAACTCCCCATACAGTAGTGCCACTCAGTGCCAACCAGAGTAATCAATGGATGTCAGAAGGCTTGTGCATAAAATCCCTATCTAGTGCCTACTCATTGAATATCCCCAGACTAAAGCTCCTCACTGATGAAGTCCCCAAGCCAGAAACTAGTCTGAGGATATTGGATGAGTAGGCACTAAATAGGGATTTTATGCACAAGCCTTCTGGCATCCATTGATTACTCTGGTTGGTACTGAGTGGCACTACTGTATGGAGAGTTTTGCCTGTTTTAATAACAGTTATGTTTTAGCATAAGAAATGGTGATCATGTGATGTACTACAGTACTCAATTTAGGTTGTTCAAATTTGTTTTACAATTTTTTTCTGAGGAATTGTTCTTTTATAAATGAATCCCTTTTTCTTTGAAAGTTTTTCAATATCTTTCAATGCACATTCATTGATTAGAACTATTTTAATATTTCTCACTTTATTTATAAATCTTAAATATTTATTAAAGTTTATCATGCAGTTTTAAAATTGAAGCACTAAATAAATTGTTTTAAAAGACAGAAATGACCATCTATCTGTTAATGACAATATTTAAAAAATCACTTGTTTAATCATAGTAGTTGAATGCCAAGTGAACCTGCCCTTAAGGAAAGAAAGTTACATACATAAATAGTTTAATGTTTAATGTAATATTTATTGTCATATATTTCTAATGGTAATCTTATTTTTTACATATTCTGCTCTGATAACATTAAATGACAGTTTATATCAGTTATTATTATCATGCATATTAATTAGGTGGTCATATTATTATTTTTGACTTGGTTTACTTTTAGGTTTTTCCTGGAACTGGATTAATTTACACTGTAGAGAATAGTTTTTTTTTGGCTGGTATTTTTCATTATCCAGGAGAGTTTTGTGGCCATTTGACCTCTACCAAAAATAACTTTTTCCCAATGTCAACAATATTCTCCAAAAGTGTTTGGTTAGATAATGTTGTTAAAAAGAAATCAAAACCTACAAACATTTTTCAAAGTTCATGTACATCTAAATTTCCAGTAACATCAAGTGGTAGGAAAATATTATCAAATCGTTGCTATCATGTAAGTACGTTGATAATTTCCATTTAAGCAATATTTGTGGTAAAACATTAATTATTATAAAAATAACCAATCTAAGAAGTGATATTAATTAGGATTGAAAAACAATTGTATATAAATTTATTTAATGTTTGTGAGACAAATCTTATAACATCAAACAGTGTATTGGTATAAACAATATGATTGAATGTTAATATTTAGTTATTTACTACTAAAAATATTAAAATCAATAGCAATAAACTTTACCTTGTTAAGTTAAATTATTTGCATATTGAATAATACTTTATTAACAAGTAAGTATGATTGGAAGTTCATTTTATTCAATATCTTCTTGTTAGAGTAGCAATTTTTATGGGAGTGATAAAACTAATGTCAATGAATTTATTTTACTTTTATTAGATAAATCTTTCAAAAGAAACAGTGAATTCATATAAAGAGTGTGTAAAAAGTTTAACATTCCTGATTTTACTTGTATTAAATTATAAATGTCTTCATTTTACCTGACAGTTTTTGCAATAATCACAATTGATAAATACATAAATGATTATTATTTTTGTAACTTTCAATATAAACTTAAATTCAATAAAGAAAGTATATAAAAATGCAACTAATTTCTCGAATGTATGTTAATCTTCATTTTTAAACTATTTATCTCATTTTGCTCCTCAGTGTAATTTTTATATTTTTAAAAACTACTCTTACTTTTACACTTACGGTTGTAAGCACTCGAAAAACTAAGGTAATGCCTTGTAATATTCATTTTAATCTAACCAGCTCTCTTTAATTATAATCACATACAAGCACAACAATATATATATATATATAAATTTTATATTTTAATAATTAATACATACAAGCACAACAATATATATATATATATAAATTTTATATTTTAATAAGTTAATATAGATGTAAATTATTTAATAAACAGGAATTCTGTTATATAAATTACATTAAAACTACAGCCAAAGTGTGTTAAAATGCAACAATCAATGAGGTGGATTCTGCAGACTAAAAGCAAATTATAGCAAACTTGTCATCTTTTGCTTAATAGTAGCTTGGTTTGCTATTGTTTTTTTTCAGTATGCAGAAGAAGTCTCATTGATTGCTGTACTTTAATATAGCTTGGCTGTGATTTTAACTTTATATAATGGAGTTGCAATACATTTATATATATATATATATCATAACACAATGTTAAATTTTTTAGTAACTCCATTTGAGTGCTAAAAATTTCCAAATCAAATGGATAGAAAATGGAAACCAAATTTTATTTATCATAAAGATATTAACTCTTTAAAATTTTAACATTTTTCTATTGATCCATTTGATGAGAGTTTTGAAAAATGCTCAGCCTTTCATTTCTGTACAAAATCTTTATTTTATACCAAATCTTAATAAATTGAACTTAATTTGTTTTTAATTTAACTTTAAAAAATCATATTTGACCTTTTTAAATATTTAAAAACTGATTTACAACAGAACAAAAATGTCATGAACAATGTTTATTTAAACACTCTTTTAAAAAAATGATTAAATTTTGTTATTATTTTGGGTTTTTTAAATGTAAATGAATGAATGGAATGTTGATTTGTGATAAATAACATTTTATATCGGTAAGCAATATAGAATAAAATAAACACTATCTGTTTTTTCAGCTTATGATGTTAATAAGCTTTTTAACAATGATGGGAATTCAGAATGGAAGTAATATTTTAGATAGATATAAATATGGTATTAAAATTTTGAACTTGGACTCAATTTTATTTTTAATAATTTTTGACAGTAATCAATAATTGTAATTATCAAATACATATGGCTTAAAATATATTAAGTCAAGATATAAATAAATTAAATTTCTGAGAGTATGTATAAATAACACTTTTTACACCAGCAAATTATAAAGAATAAAATGGATACCTTTTTTTTTATCAGTTCTTATTATTAATGAGGGTTATTTATTCACAGCGAATGTAGTTTAATTTCATTTTGACTTCATATAATTTAAGCTATGCTTATTTGATATTGATTTTTATTTGATTACTATCGCTAAAAAAAAAAACAAAAGTGAGATTTAGTCTCCATCCTTTGTTTAATTTGGTATAATTTCAAGATTAAACACTGTACATACAGCTGGCTAACATATTTTTATTTAGACTTTCAAAGAATGTTAGACAACTAAAGCTTATTAACATATTAGCAGAAACAATAAATGAGATCTATACTAATAGAAAAAAGATTGTTTTTATATAACTCATGGTAGTGAAATTTACTTCCATCGTTTGTTTAACTAATTGAAGTTCAAAATTACTAATGTTATATTTATAAATGATTAAAATATTATATCCACTTTGAATTTTTAGCAATGTTAGCAAATTGAGCTTATTAACATTGTAAGCTAAAAGAATAGATGGGGTCGAATCTATTTTTATTTTTTGGCATAAAAACGATTATTTATTCTTAGCTCACGAGAGTGTAATTTACTGTATATATTTGCATAATTAAAAAAGTAAAACGATAAAACTAATTAATAAAATTGTTAGCATGGATTACAATCACTGTATTGATCTTTATTAGAATAGTGATACTGTTAATTTTTTGAAAACCTAAAAAGATCACTATAAGAATTGAATCCAAAACTATTAGTTGATTTTGCCATTTTGTTATTTTAATTACTGTATTTCTAATTACTTCTAACTAAAAAATTATTGGCAATAGGTTGAAATAAAAGTTTTGCTTTTTATTTGTTTTAATCAGATTTTTTTTTTATTTTGTTTACATAGTTTTATGATTTGAGTTACATATTTTCCAATATAGGCGGAAATTATTAATAAGACTACAGATGAAGTTATTGCTGAAGGAAGTATTCTTAGATCAGAAATATTTGTTCTTACTGATGCCTATGTATTCTTAAAGTAAGTTCATTATATGTTTGTTTTTTGATTTTTGGTAAAAAAAAAAAAAACTACAAAAAAGTATTTCTATTATATTTGTGTGTAATATAGTAGTAAAAAATCTGGAGAGAATTGAGTTGTAATCATTATTTTATTGTAATTATAAGAAGAAGAAAATGTTTATTCGTTTTACTATGTATCATTTATTCGAATTTAAATGTAATGTAGATAAATAAATAGATAGGTAGATTGATTGTTAAGTTAGTAGGTAGCTAATTGAATGAGTGAATAAAAAGTTAGATGTGTCAATAGATAGATAGATAGATAGATAGATAGATAGATAGATAGATAGATAGATAGATAGATAGATAGATAGATAGATAGATAGATAGATAGATAGATAGATAGATAGATAGATAGATAGATAGATAGATAGATAGATAGATAGATAGATAGATAGATAGATAGATAGATAGATAGATAGATAGATAGATAGATAGATAGATAGATAGATAGATGGATGGGTGGGTGGGCGGTTGGGCGGGCGGGCGGCAGACAGACAGACAGACAGACAGATAGATAGATAGATAGATAGATAGATAGATAGATAGATAGATAGATAGATAGATAGATAGATAGATAGATAGATAGATAGATAGATAGATAGAAAATGGATATATAGATATAGATGAATTTATAAATAAATGGATAAAAATAGATAGATGGACAGATAAATAAATAAATAAATAAATATTGATTACGATTAAAGTTATATGAAAGAGAAATAGCTGTACTGAATATGTGAAATTGAAAATATCTTTAAGTAATGTTCTATCAAAAATTAGATTTGTGTGAGTTTTTTTTAAAGACTTCTTATAATATAACTTGTCGTGTTTGCTTATTGTTTAACTTGGCACAGATTTTTCACAAAAGGTCTCTGTAAGTTGATACTGTATTTTGTCTTGAATTTAACAAAAATGTTCATTGTCTACAAGCTTCTGACTTTGATTTTTGGTTGATAAAGAGAGAGTCTATATTCAAAAAATAAAAAATAAAATAAAATAATTTATATAAAAGATCTTTAATGTATTATAAAAGAATATTGAAAGTAATGTAAATAGATTTAAAAAAAATGGATTTAAGCTCATCATTATATTGTCAAAGAATATAAAATGGAAATGAACTAAAGGTTAAAAGAACAAAAAATAATTAAAGAACTAGGTCAATCTTGCTTAAAACACTTGAAAATTAAAAACTAAATATGGCAGACCGCTCATCTTTCATAATATATAACAATATTTTAATATATAAAAACTTAGGCTGATGTATAAAACTATCATTTTGATATTTAGCAATTTAGATTTAGAATGTTAAAAACTATTCTAGAGAAAGACTTAATTTGAGATAAAATTAAATATTATATAATTTCTTGGATCATTTTATATAAAAAAAATTATATATAAATATATGCCAAAAATTGAGATGTCTTCAGAATCTACTAATAGCTAATAATAATAATACATAGCATATCATCAATTTCAACCATTATTGATCCACTGATGTACAAAAATACTTTCAAGTTTAGTCCAGTTTTTCCAATCCATAGTTTTCTTTCCCATGATATTCCAATCAATTTTTGTATCATCCATCTAACATGTGATCAATTTTTGGAACTTTTGAAATCTCTTAGAATTTAGTTTGAGACTTTAACTGTCCATGTATTGTACTTTCAATTAAGAATATGTTAACCCCAGTTCCATCTTAGCTTTTCACCTTTTTCACTAAAATCAATAATATTTACTTGTTCTCTTAACAAGGATTTCATTTTCCATACATTTTTATTACTCCATTATGCATCTTTTCTTACTTTATTATATGATTTAATGCTTCAGTGTACTTTTTTTTATCAAAATTTCAAATTTGTATGAAAGAACTGATAAAAAATTCCATAAATTATTTTAAACTCTGTATTTAAATTTAATTCTATGATTAATTTCCTTCATTATGTTTGTATCTATATTAATAATCTAATCAAAATATTTACAGTTGTTAACTTCTAATTCATGATATATATATTAGATAAAAACTTAAATAGTTGTTAAAAATTGAGTGACTAATGATGAAATCTGTTGTAAAGTGGAATAAAGGAACAGTCTCTCAAATTAGGATTTTTGTTGTTGTTAATAGAAATTCTCTTTTATTTATTTAAAAATAACTTCACATTAGATATTAACAATTGCAAAATTTTCTTACAGGAAAAAAGACCATCATTATATATATAAAACACAATTACTTATCTACATAGCTTACAGGAAAAAAGACCATCATTATATATATAAAACACAATTACTTATCTACATAGCTGCATTTAATATTTCAATCTGAGGGCTAGTTTTCATTAGAAAATTAGTGCATTCCTGTTGAAAACAAAGTTTTCTGGTTGAAATATTAAAAGCAGCTGTGTAGATAAATACTTGCGTTTTGTGTCTATAATAGATATACTCAGCCTAAATAGGTCATGTTTTTTTTAATTGTTGCTTTAACAATTTTTTTTTGAAGATTTAATATAAATTAAACAAAAAAATTTAATACTATATAAAAAATGTGAGAAATTGTACACTGGCCTAAAAGGCCATCATTTTGACTTCAAGTATATGTTAACCAAAATTAAATGTAAATATGATATTATAGCATCTATTTTTTCTCTCACTAAATATCACATTTCATACATTTTATGGTGTTATCACATTTTTTTTATATTATAAAAATTATTTGAAAAAAAAAAAACATGTTTTTTTTCCCCAAACATTTTTTAAAAAAAAATAATTCCCATTAAATAAATGTAATTTTTTTTTTTATTGTTAATTTATAAAAGAAAGACATACAAAAAACAAAATTACCCCACAAAGGAAACATCGCCAAAAAAAAACACTCACAGGGGCTATATATAGAGATTTTTTTTTTGATTTTATATTTTTTATTATTTCAATACATAGTATTAGTTGATAAATAAATCTGTCAGGAAATGAAACATAATACAATAATTGATGTCTTCAATAAATCCTAATCATGAGGAGAGGGATCACTTGTAAAATTACTTAAATTGATAGTCAGATAATCAAATCTCAGAATTTGTTCAAAAGTATAGTGGTATCTATTGAGCAGACATTGACAACCATATTTGAAGTTAATAATGAATCCAAATGTCTCATTATATATATATCAAAATATTAATATATAACAAACTAACCAAAGGAAATACATATAAAAACAAAAAAAATAAAGACTTATAAATCCAATAAATAATATAATATTTCAACCAGAGGACTGGTTTTCATCAGAAAGAAAAAAAATACACAGTAAAATGGCGATAATCAAAAATTACAGATTTGGTAAAAGATTAAAAATTTAACAAAACCCCCCTGATTGGTCACAAAATCTAACACAGAATATCTACCCAATCAATGACAAAATTCAAACAAAAAAAAAACTACATTCCCTCCTAATCAAGCTTAAATTCTATTTAAATTAAAATAAATATAAAAATAAAAAATCCAAAATTAAAAATTAAAATATACATATGTGCATACATAGAAAAATTAAACTATGCTCACATACAAAAAATAGCTGTGCTCACATTAATATTCATTAAAAACTAAAATACTTATACATTTTAAAAATTATAGTTAGTGCAAAGTACAATAATTTATAACTAATTATTTATCTATAAACCAATTAAACACAGATATTAAACATCCATGTAACCAATCTTTACATAAAAAAACCTCATATAAGAAAATTTTCACATAAAAAACACACATATAGAAATCATTTAGGAGACCAGGTAACCCAGAGATGTAATAGTTCCAGTGTTCAAATTCAATCCATGCGGTTCTAAGGTCTTGAATTTAAAAATAAAAAACTCTCCTTTTGTTTCCTCTCCCTTGTAGAAGAAAAACCTTCCTGAAGAATCACTACTTTTAAATCATCAATTGAATGATTCGGTAAGTTAAAATGTTTTGAAACCGGTCTATCTTTATTCTTATGCAAAATGTCAAATCTATGATTAGTCATTCTGACATGTAAACTATTTGCTGACTCACCTATATACTGGTTTAAACATCTACTACACTCTATCAAATATATCAAATTAACACTTTTACATGTAACATAATTAGGAATATACCATTTGAAATTACAATTCTTAGTACTAAAGACCACTTTTGTCACAACAATATGTTTACATGTAAAACATCTTTTATCTTTACATGGAGAACATCCTTTTTCCTGTACAGAACTACTAATAAAATTTGTTTTGACAAGTATATCTCTAAGTGATCTATGTTTTCGATATACAGCCTTAGGTGGATCAGAAAAAATAGATTTTAAATAATCTGTGGACTGTAATATGTTAAAATGTTTTGCCAATATCTGGTTAATATTAGGTAAATCTCTATTAAAAGTAAGAACCAATGGTGGAACATCTAATTGTTTTTTACTCTTTTCAGATAAAAGAAGTTTCTTTCTATCAATTAAAGAAGATCTCCTTACTGCATTATCCAACAATGTCTTAGGATATCTCATATTGAGCAATCTATTATATAAAATACTATTATTTTGTTGAAGAAATTTCTCATCATTACAAATTCTCTTCATCCTTAAAAATTGACTATAAGAAATATTAGCCTTTAAATGTTTAGGATGGTTACTATAAAAATGTAGATAGCGGTTATTATCAGTTGGTTTCCTATATACAGTGGTAGTAAGAACTCTATTAGTGTAAATAACTTCAACATCAAGCAAATGAGCAATTGATTTTGAAAAATTCATTGTGAAATTAATATGTTTATTAAAATTATTTAAATAACTTAAAAAATTATGAAGTTCAACTTCACTATGTGGCCATATCATGAAAATGTCATCTATATATCTAAGCCAAGTGTGAGGTTTCAGCTTAGCATTATTAAGTATAGAGGACTCCAGTTTTGACATAAAAATATTCGCATAACTTGGTGCCATCTTTGTACCCATTGCAGTACCTTGTTTCTGTAAATAGTATCTAGAATCAAAAGTAAAAAAATTATTTCTTAAAACCAAATATATTAATTCAACCATAGTAGTAATAAAACCATGATCATACTCTCTATCTTGTAAAGCACATTTAATAGCCTCAACTCCATCATCATGAGGTATATTTGTGTATAATGATACAATATCCAAAGTAACCAAAAAACAATCAACTGGTAATTCAGATTTAATATTTTCTAACACACAAAGAAAATGAGTAGTATCTTTAACATAAGAATTAAATGATGGTGGAATAAATTTAATAATATTATCAACATATGCTGAAATATTTTCTGTAGGACTACCAATACTAGCTACAATAGGTCTGCCTGGACAACCAGGTTTATGAATCTTTGGCAAAATATAAAAACTACTAGGATGAATTTTGGTTGGTACTAAAAAGTTATATACATTATTATTTATAAGACCCCTAGCTCTCATATCTTTTAAACTAAAAAGTATACCCTTGAATAATGAATTAATAGTGGTTAGTATATCGAAAACATAGATCACTTAGAGATATACTTGTCAAAACAAATTTTATTAGTAGTTCTGTACAGGAAAAAGGATGTTCTCCATGTAAAGATAAAAGATGTTTTACATGTAAACATATTGTTGTGACAAAAGTGGTCTTTAGTACTAAGAATTGTAATTTCAAATGGTATATTCCTAATTATGTTACATGTAAAAGTGTTAATTTGATATATTTGATAGAGTGTAGTAGATGTTTAAACCAGTATATAGGTGAGTCAGCAAATAGTTTACATGTCAGAATGACTAATCATAGATTTGACATTTTGCATAAAAATAAAGATAGACCGGTTTCAAAACATTTTAACTTACCGAATCATTCAATTGATGATTTAAAAGTAGTGATTCTTCAGGAAGGTTTTTCTTCTACAAGGGAGAGGAAACAAAAGGAGAGTTTTTTTTATTTTTAAATTCAAGACCTTAGAACCGCATGGATTGAATTTGAACACTGGAACTATTACATCTCTGGGTTACCTGGTCTCCTAAATGATTTCTATATGTGTGTTTTTTATGTGAAAATTTTCTTATATGAGGTTTTTTATGTAAAGATTGGTTACATGGATGTTTAATATCTGTGTTTAATTGGTTTATAGATAAATAATTAGTTATAAATTATTGTACTTTGCACTAACTATAATTTTTAAAATGTATAAGTATTTTAGTTTTTAATGAATATTAATGTGAGCACAGCTATTTTTTGTATGTGAGCATAGTTTAATTTTTCTATGTATGCACATATGTATATTTTAATTTTTAATTTTGGATTTTTTATTTTTATATTTATTTTAATTTAAATAGAATTTAAGCTTGATTAGGAGGGAATGTAGTTTTTTTTTTGTTTGAATTTTGTCATTGATTGGGTAGATATTCTGTGTTAGATTTTGTGACCAATCAGGGGGGTTTTGTTAAATTTTTAATCTTTTACCAAATCTGTAATTTTTGATTATCGCCATTTTACTGTGTATTTTTTTTTCTTTCTGATGAAAACCAGTCCTCTGGTTGAAATATTATATTATTTATTGGATTTATAAGTCTTTATTTTTTTGTTTATATATATATATATATATATATATATATTGCATGTAAAAAGTTAATATTAAATGAAAAATAAATAAATAAATGAAACACAGGATAATTGTGTGAACTAATATTACCATACAATCTCCAATAGGAAAAAATAATTAAGAAATTCAAAGATTATTTCACTTGTGATTTTCAATTTTACATAGATATAAAAAGAAAAGAGAAAAATTAAGGAATATAATGCAGCCATAGTTATACTTATAGTGATTTTTTAATGATGCCATCATAGGTTGATTAAATTGGCATGGGTAATGATTGATTATAGAATTAGACAATAGCTATTAATGAAATTTAAGCTAACAATAAGAAGCTGTAATTAAGAAAAAATGTGGCATACAAATATTAATGATGAAAGTACAACAGTTTTCAAAAAATAATGTAAATCAAAATCAAAAAGCAATATTTGTATTAATTAAACAGAGTTGTAAAGTACAAAAGACAGTTCAAGTGAAAACAAGTAACTTACTATTGCTGTAAAAAATAGGCCTCAAAGTGAAAATCTATAGCTAAAAATTTAAAACATGTTTTATATAAAAGGAATTTTAACTTGTGCATGACAAGAATTCTGATGATAGAACAGAAAACTCCCAGTTACAGAAAAATAGGAAAGAAAAATCATTCTCTAAATAGGTAATCAAAAATATGGATATTATAAGTTAAAACAGTTCATGTTGAAAGTGAAAACTTGAAAAGGAAAAGTAAATCACATGTAAATGGACAATGTCTTGGAATTTAATTAATATTTGCTAAGATCTGGAAGTTAATGACAGCTCATTGTCAAGGACTCTGCTGAAAATGGCAAACGTTAAAAATGTATTACTTAAATGAATAAATAAGAAGATTAAAATAAATTACCTGATTTATTATTTAGCAAACTAAGAAAGATGAAAAAAATTCCAGTTGAACTATAGTTTTTAAAAAATAAATATCTGAAAAATTTCAAAACATGGAAAGTAACTTTCAGAAAAAAGGGAAAATAGGATAAAAAACGATTTTCATCAAGGGACATTTTTATATCAATGGGAAACTTTACATTGTGCTATTTTTATTAGGATAACAACCAAAGTACAAATAGATATGCAACCTTAAAATAAAATCTGATATAAAAGAATCAGCATCCCAAGAAATTCAAGAATTTATCACAAAACAGTAAATTGAGTCACATTGTAGAATAAAAAAGAATATTAAAATGTACAAGATATTAAACAGAATAAATTTGCAAAAGTAATATTAGAATAAATATATCAAAAGCATGGTGGATTCCAAAATAACACCTACATCTGAGGCAAAATATGATGCCTGGACCTTTTTGTCTCAGCACAACAAGAAAATATATGGAGAGGCTCACCGAAAACAACAACAATAGGTACAATCACTGGAAATATAAGCATTATCAACTCATGGATAATTGTAATACTGATGGGGAATTTATCCGCTCCATCCAACACAATAATAATAACTATAATAAATAAGGTCTGACATACTAAGGCTATTCTACAACTAATAATACCAAGATAAAAACCTCACAATAGTGGACTAAAGTTATAACTATAATTTTAACCTCAATAAACAATAAGTAATGTCTGCACCAACAAATAAGTTTAAAAGTCAACTGACTTAAATATAAATAAAGATAATGACTAGCATATGAAATATTGGCACTAAGATATAATGCACACAAGTATGAAATATTAAATATTATAACTTATAAGACTTAATGGATATGAATAAATGCAACCAGATTGTTAGAATAATAATTGAAGAACTAAGATAATTATTAAACAATGATATTACCAGTTCTATAAATTTGTACACTTATACAATTCCTATGCAATAAAGTATAATTTATTGCCTTTCCAATTTAAACTGACAAATGACTTTTATTATTTAGTACACTTGTATGCAAATGTGAATTAAATAAAAAGTAAAAAAAATAAAAAATAAATATACATATTTATAATTATGACTTATTCGCATAGTTTAAGTTATAAATGTCTTTAAAATAAATAAACAAACATATATACTAAAATCAACTTTCATCATTCTTAAAATTTTAACATTCAAGAGAAATTTGTAAGTTAATTTTTAAAGATTTCAGTTGTATATTTTTTCATAAAGATATATTAAATGTTACATAAAAAAATAAAAATAAAATAGACAATTAAAAAAATAAGATAATTTTTTTTACCATCATCTATCTGTTTTAGTGTCCAGTCATTTTTAAATCAGCTAGTTATTTTCAGCACTTTATTTATTTTATTCATTCTAAAATGGCTTGAAGTGACATAAAATATGTACATATTACAAGTAAATAAAGAGATTTGCTTCTTGTTGTTGAAACCATTAATTTCAGTCATTTCCTAGATATTCAATTATATACGCAGTTAAGTTAAATATTATTTTTAGATCACTAAGTAATTTGCAAGTTAAAATAAAATCTATCAGTCAATTATGATAGCTATTTTTTTAAAACTTATTTAAGAACGCCAGTTTACTTTTGAGGTTTTATGTTTCACTGAAGTTTCCAATGTTGTTTGATGAGCAATTAGAAAGGGCAAATGCCCCAAATGATAAAAGTTGTACTTAGCACATTATCTTTAGTATTAATCCTTAATCCAATAATTTTAAAATTTGGAGAAATGATGAACGAAAGTAATGTTTTCTTTTTTTTATTCCTGCAAGAATGATGACAATATCCAGCATTCCATAGCCAGCTTCCTATTGTTGTAAATATTCACATGCTGATTTAATAAAAATCTTCAACACCATTGTTTAGCAGTTTTAAAATATTTTTTTAACAAAAATAATAATAATAATAATGCCAATAAAAAAATACATATATATTACATTGAGAAATTTATGTTGCAATTTACAAATCAAATGAATATTTAAACAACCAGAATAATACTACTATATCTTTTTATATATTTTTTTAAAAAAATAAATAAATAAAGATACAATATAATTATATTTAGCAATTTAAGTAGCACTGCTAATGATTATTTCTTTATACACACACTCATACATATGCACATATATATTGCCATTATAACAATCTATCTCAAAACAAAGCATATCATAATACATAAATATACTTGAACTAAATAACAATAAAACAATTATTAACAATAACACTAACAACTTATTTCAAATCCTTAAGTAAAACTATATGAAAGACATTTTTTTAAAACCATACTAGAACTTCAAAAAGTAAGGATGGATTTTCTATCCTGTATAATATATATATTATAACCTACACTCCCAACACCGCTCATATACATTACATGAGCGAAATGCCCAGGCACCAGTTCTATTAATGAATAGAACAATATAATAAGATATATAATACAAAATTATTACTGAGATTCTATATTTAAGTTTATGTTCAGCTCAGCTCAGTGGGAGGCTATAGGCAGTTCATAAGATATATGATGATAAATGAATAAAAGAAGAAATATTACAAAACATTTAATATAATGTAAATTCCTTTGTTAATTAATTGTATGATAAATAATCATAATGTTTATTGGTACAGTCTATTAAAATATATTTTAAACTTATTTTTTTCCTTCATCCAAATACTACATATATCAGCTTGCTATAATTATATTCCTAAACAATTCTATGACTTGGCATATCATAATCTAAACATCTACTTTAATGCCAATCAAGAAATAAACAATAAGATCTTAGGGAATTTAACAAACACAGTTGAATTAAATAAATACATTGGCCCATAAGTTATAATTCTAAAGTATGATAAAATGTAATGAAACAAATTGACTAAAATATTCTATTGTGTTTCAATAATAAGATAATGACAGAAATAGGGTATTTTAATCTCATATCATCATCTAACAAATATACTAACTTGGCAACCCTTCTAATATGTTTATCCAGTGGCAAATGTTCCTTATAATGTTTGGATAAAGAAAACAATATTGTCAGACACCAGCAAATCTAATATCATAACTATGAAATAATATATCTACTCTATAATAGATTTATGAAAAGTGGAGATGTGGAAATGGAAACATGAATGTACACAAAAATAACTCAAGACACAGTTTTTAAGATTTTAAATAAATAAAACAAATCATTTATTACACTAAAATAAATTTGGTTTAACATGATATTTACAATTGGACTACTTGTCTTACAGATTTTTAAATTATCAAATAAACTTTGAGCATCAGTTTGGGATTATCCCTATTATCAAAGCAAATTAACAACAAAACTTAAATATTCTGACTTCGAACACATGATTTGCCTACATCTTCATCTACACAACATTAAATAAACAACATGCTATATTATTAGCACAAAAAATACTTTTGAGAGGATATTACTATTGATTAATAAAATAAATCAAATTAATTATATTTGGCTCTCAACAAAGCAACTTTCTCTAATTAACTAAATAATCACTTTCAATTACATATACCTTTCATGCATAGTAACAAAATCATGTTCATTCTGATGATTTGATGATTTATAACCTTTATTTAAATAAATACACTGTATTTTAAAATATTTATTTCCCGCTTTAATCTCAATAACTTTATACTTCTATTTAAATGAATGTAATGTATTTCAAAACATTTATTTCTCATTTTAATTTCAATAACTCTATACTTTATATACACGATATTATTTATATTACATGTGTGTGTGCATGTTCAAGCAGCAATCATATAAAATAATCTTTTGTACAAACTCACTATTCATTACGAAAATATCATACAATTATTTTATTTTGGACAATGTCGTAATTCATCAATAAAATAAGACACTAATATTACATCAAGAATTAATTCAACAATTTATCTGGCCACATATTAATTAACACAGAGCTATATTCTTATGATTATACAGATTATACATTATAAGGGAAATCTACATGAGGAACAGATAACTCTTACTGAACACATCTACAGTAATTCATCTGATTGTAAATACACTGTCAGTGGGGAACCTTTCCTCATCACCAAGAATATAAAAAAAATGTCACATAACTTCCTAAACATCATTTAATCATACTTCAACAATAACTCATCTACTTCTAAATACACTATTGGTGGGGACTTTTTCCTCATCACCAGGGCTCTAAGAAAACATCACTTAACTTCAAAAAATATCATTTAATCATATGCATATAATATAAATTAGGCTCAACTCATGGAAAAACATATACTAAATAAGCAAAATCTTTTATCCCTACAATCATTATAACGCAATCAGATTTCTTTCCATTATCAAAGCTTTTCTAAATATCAAACATTATAAATACACGCTGGCAGATAAATACATACAGATAACATACTAATCTGTTCAACTCAGTAGAATATGACAGCATCTGAAATTTATACATAAAATATTCACAAACTGAACTTTATCAAACAAATGTCATAATTGTGCAAAACAGACACACACCCGCGAATAAAAGTATATATAAAATTAACTCTAAATTACACACTATGCAGGCAACATGGTAATTAAATATTGCATTAAGGTATAACTTTTAATTCAGAATAAACTTTAGGTTACTTTTAAAATTTAATAGTTATAATTATTACGAATGAACTTTCTTTCATATCTAGCAAACTATTTCTATTATTCGTTTGTTGATTTAAAAAAGAACAAAATTCTCACTTTGAGATAATAAAGTATACAAAATAAATATAAACCTCTCTAATAATATATTTTTAAAAAAATTATTTTTTTTACCTTTGTAAAAGAACAATAAGACATATTTGTACAAAATGAATTTTTACCAGCATATTCCTCATTTGGATACGCTTCGGAGATGATCTAGAAGGTCAAAATAACCAAAATTATAAATAAAACATAATAATAAGTAAGCCTATCTATCTATAATATACATTAATAATGACAAGCAATAAAAAAAATAAAGAAAGAAAAGTTATTTGTTTTGTAACTTAAAATAAAAGTTCACTTGCAAAGCTCTGCTCCAGGTTTATGAAACAATATGGGACACATTCCAAACTGAATTTAAATTAAAATAAACTTCTGCAGGATAACTTAAAAAATATAATCATAACCTAAATGTGACCCAGCACCTCCAGTGTTCATAGCCGAGCTATTTGAGTTTACTATATCACACATAAGTAATTAATTTCTCCTTTATTATGATGAAAATATGACATTTTTAGCTACTGTTGAACAGGAATTATTTCACTGACTCCGTAGCAATTTTAAATTGAGTACGCAATTATTCTTAGTAATTTTCTTGGATGGCATTTGACACTTTATAATTTATTATATGCATCATTTATTTTTAAATATTGTCAATTAAGATACCATGATTCATTAGTAATTCCACAATTAATAATACTTTGTTTTATATTCCATCTTTATCGAAGAGAACAAAAATTACCCGCATTTCTATCCTTCCATTTGATTTAAGCAAATACTTAATTTGAAGTTACTCACATTTTGTTTCCTTCATTTAAAATACATATTATTTCCTGAAATACCAGATAAATAAATACTGTCATCTCCTTATGATGAATTTAAACATGGCATGATTTATCAAAATATGCATATCCTTAATTTTATGTTTAATCTTCACAAAAACATAACATGGAAAATAGTGAAAAATTAAAATATATTCGGTAAAATAGTTCTGCATGCGTTTTCCAGATATATTAAAAGACACATGTTGGTTAGTGATACAACAATAATATTCATGCAATTTATTCTTATTTAAAATGACAATTAAATGAAATAATGTAGACTGGACATTATCAAGATACATTTTTAAAAGAGCAATAGTTATGAAGAGGTTAATTCAAAAAGTCTAAATCAAGGAGAGCAAAGTAAACTAATGTACCTTTTTTTTAAAATTTAGAATTGCATCCTAATTAACTTTTCCCATAATAAGTTTCTTAAGATCCTTTCGAAGTTTTACTCCAAAGCCTTTTTAAAATCAATTTGACTTCAGCAACTGGCTTTAATTTTCACAATAATGAGCCACTGTTTACTGGCTACAATTACAATACATCATAAGCAAATTTTTTACTGGAGATCTTTGTTAAATAGCTCTCTTTAGCAAAAGGTCATTTCCCTTCACAAGGTTACTCCCATGCTTCTTTTCTATCTAAGCTAATTACATATTCAAAAAAAAATCTTTTCTAAAAAAAAAAATCACTATGATTAAATCAAGACCAAAAAAAATAATAAAATAAATAGCTTTTACAAACTTGAAAGAAAAATGAATATTAATTAACTATTAAACAAAAATGATTAATAATTTTTTTAATTTGTAAAATAATTCATTGATTCAACTATATTAATCATTGGAAAGAAATATATATTTGTTAAATTATTTAAGATAATTACAGTGATTTAAATGTTTTTATTGTACATGTACTATTGTTTGCTGTTATTAAAAGATGAAAATGAAATGAAAATGATGCAGAGTCATATATGCATACACATGTACTGCAACCTAAATATTAAACTATCTTAACTAAATATAATTGAAATGGCTATTAATTGTTGACAAAAGGATAAGTATTAAAGAATAAGAATTTTGAAACCATTCAACTCATACTACACTAATATAAAATAACCTTGCATCTTTCTGATAAAATATATCAATTCCATTAATAAACAACTCCTCTTCCTCACATTAAATACCCCATTAACCACAATAATAATAATGAATACTTAAATAAACCACAGAAGCAATCCATATCTAAGCTTTAAACAATTTCCAGCAAAAATTTTAAAATTCTATGGCTATTTCATTTTTTTTAATATAATATAACTATTCAATGCAGATACAAAGCATCTCAATTCCTTGTGCCCATTCAGATGGTCACAATATATATGAATTTAGGTAAAAAAAGAAAAGTGGATGTATTCTTATCTTTCCAAAAATTCTATTTTATATTAGAAAGTAAAAGTACTCCTCAGCTTTACAATTCATATAGCACATGTATTGGGGTGATTCCCTTATGATTATTTTAAATAAAACACATCACTAGATAAATAAATAAAAAGTTATATGAAAGGGGGTATCCAAAAGTAATCAGAATCATTCTCTGGTTTGCACACCTGTTGTAGAATATACTTCTGCTGTTATATACTTTTTTCAGAAACCCTTTTGCATCAATCTGTCAAATAGTAACTCCATGCAAAATCATGGTGCCACATGGCATATTGTTTTGTAAAGTGCATTTTGCATATTTGGTGATTTTTATAATGACTGAAAAGTTTGAATAATGTGAAATTCTGTTTTCATTTATAAATATTGTTATGCTTAAAAACAGATTTCAAGCAAGCTGTTCTAGTAAAAATACAAGTTTATGAGTGGTTTATTTGAAATATTAAATTCATCATATCGCTTAAAAGTAGTCAAAACAATGTTGATTTTTTTATGGAAATGACATCTTTCTCTCAGATTTAGTTTGCAATAGTCAAACATTTTATCTGAAAATTTTGAAACATTTATATGATTTTGTAACATGTAAATGTCCCATTTTGTGACAAAGAGAAGAGTGCAAGCTTCACTCCAACAAAGTGTCATTTCTTAGTGGCTTGAGTGTGAAACACTTTTTACTTTAATTTAGAATGACCCAGCTTATCTATCAGCCAGATTAGCTCTATCATGCTTTGTGAGAGTTTTTTTTTATTCTTTGGAATGAAAATATGCTTCAATTTTTTTCTGCTCACATAAAAGTGGTGAAAACAAACACTATAAGCATTAAAAGGCATTGCTTTGCAAATGTTTCTGGACTACTTTGAAAAATGAAAAATAAGTTTAGACCTGTGTATTGCATCAAATAGTCAGGAATTTGAAAGTGATTACATTTATAAGACTTAAAAATAAATAAACAATTTTTTATTATAATATTTCAGCTTTTTTGGATACTCTTGTATATTTAATATTACATCTAATAATAACATGCAGTAAATTGTAAACAAATTGCAAACATCATTTATTAATTTATAGTGAATGAAATTAAAAGTGATTGATTAAAATCTTTACACTCTTATTTCTAAATGCTTTACATTGTTTTATATATATAAAATTAGATAAAAAAGATAAGGTGGATTAATTCTTTGCAAATACTCTGTTTTTGTGTTTAGAAAGTGAAAGTATTCCTCAGCTTTACAAATTCATTTAGCATGTGTTGGGATGATTATTTTATGACTATTACAAATAAAACATGATGCTAGATAAATAAATAATTAGTGTTATAATTTGTGTAAAAAAAACTTTACACCCATGAAGTGAGGCTAATTATATATATATATATAATTTGTGTAAAAAAATATGTTATATATATATATATAATTTAATATAGATAATATACATGTATTTAAATAAATATTTGAAAACCAGGCACTCTTCACAAACCTGGGAGCTTTAATTGTAAGTATAGGGATTTGAACTCAGGTTTTCAAGCACCCTCCAACTATCAACACTATCTCATACAACTGATACACATGACCACACACTTGTAGAAAATATAATTATTCACCAATATTCATATTTTGTGCTAAATCAGCACTCATCAGTTATCATCTCCCACACATATATATATATAATCAGTGCTCAGTTTATATTAATTTAGCAAATCTTCATACTGTAATGGACAGGCTTCAATCTACTCCAATCTCCAACTTTTCAGCCATCCATATCATTGAAAATCTGATAATGAAAACTCAAAAATATTACATATTTAAATATTACATATTCAGCTGCTCATCCCTTTTCTATATAATTAAAAGGACATATTAAGGTCCTATGTGTGAGGGGCCAGATTGACTTAAGGTCAACATGATCATGGTAATAATATTGGCATCATCATGGGCTTTGAGCATTTCATATATATATATATATATATATTCAAAAGATGGCGCTATACCAAAACCGCCGAACAAGTGTAAGATTTGTTTTACATAAACGAAAAAAGAGTCAGAAATTAACTACCTCTTTCATAAATAACAAGTGATAGCAGGTTACGTGATTAACTTGTTTTTGTTTTTTCATATATATATATATATATAGATATGTTAATTTAATATTTTCACAGATAAAAGATGTCATATTATTATTACTATTTGCAGGATATTCCATGTAGTGAAAAAGCTAAATGCTGGCGTTTCAGTACAATATCAAGTACCTTCCTCAGATCGTCCTCTTTCTCAAATCATAAGAATGCAAGTGAGATTTAAAATCATTTTTATCATTTTCTTTCTCCTCATACTTAAATTCTATTGGTTGAGAAGTTTTAAAATTTATTTTCTCTCCCAATAGCTTTCTTCTTTAATTAACAACATTTGGAAGAAGCTATTGGAAGAGAAAATAAATTTTAAAACTTCTCAACCAATAGAATTTAAGTATGGGGAGAAAGAAAATGATAAAAATGATTTTAAATCTCACACACATTCTTATGATTTGAGAAAAAGAACACTCTGAGGAAGGTACTTGATATTGTACTGAAGCATCAGTATTTAGCTTTTTTACAACATGGAATATCCCTCAAATAGTTATAATAATATGACATATATATATAAAACATATTTTGTGGGTTCATCCATGTTAAAAACTTTTAATATTAATATACTGACATTTATTCCTCTTGAATCTCATGGTGTCTATATCAAATCTCATGTAAAAAGTGTAAAGCTTCTTACATAGGTATGAGTAATCGTCATATCAGTGTTAGGAGAGATGAGTATGCTAATGCAGTTAAACAACACTCATAATCATCAGCATTCTCACTCCATACTATAGATTCAGGTCATAAAATTGATTTTTCTAGTACCAAGATCATATCCAGATGTCATAATCTCTACCAGTGCAAAATTAGAAAAGCCATTGAGATACTTAAAAGGCCAGATTGTATCAATAAGCGAGATGATACATGCAAACTTCCGCCTATTTGGAAAGATTTTTTTAAAAAACATTCCTAAATTTAACATTTTTGCTATTGGTGGAAATTTAACGTTTTTTTTTCAAATCAGTGATTGTAGCATCTCTACAACCATCTTTCTACCTTTTATAACTCTGTGGATGACTTGTGTGACCAAGTCGAAATGTCAGTATATTAATATTAAAAGTTTTTAACATGGATGAACCCGCAAAATATGTTTTTTATATATTTAACCCATGCAAATTTTCGTTTTAACATATATATATTGAACTGTATTTGAATATGTGCATTCGAAACACTGGCCTCTTAGGCAGAGAAGAACATACTCGGAGAGTATGTATGCCCAAACGATAGCTATAAAGTATATAACTAGCATTACATTTCCAGGACATAGCTTCTTCTCGGCTGTTGAGTTCAACACCAAGTTCAAAGCACTTTTTTTGTTTGTGTATAAACACGGGCACCAGCTGCTTATTCTAAAAGAATACTAAAAGAATAGACAATGCACTTTGAACAGTGGCCACTAACTCAACCCCTAAATCCATGACTAGCTCAGTTGTTTGTAATCACTAATAGATTATACTTAATTAGTGGTTAAAAGACTTGATAAAAGGGAATTGATAAAAAGAATTGACCAACAAATAAAGTTTAATTTGAAAGATAATTTATTAACTAACATTTATTTACTAAATTTAAACATTTTATACTTCTAATAAAACACACACATATTTTAAATTAACATTTTAAATAGTTTAAATATTCTTGAATATTTTCATAACAGAACACTGGGAATTTATCTACTTTGACTAATAATATTGATAAAAGGATCACGCACATATTAACTCATGCACACACATAATAATGATAATAAAGGACTACATAGCATTTGAAATTTAATCACACACATCAATAGTTCATTTATGTATGATATAGAGTTCATATAATTAGACTCTTGAAAGATTCGTATGAATTAATGCAATGCAATGGCTATTACAGTATAAATGAAATAAGCAAATGTTTTTACCTAGGCTTTTGAATGTAGACATAGAATTTTGTTCTTTGGAGGCTGCTTTCGGTGAAAATGTTTCCATTATGAATGCTTACCAGCCGGCTGGGACTTTTCCTTGATGAGTTTCCTGATTTTCACGATTATTACTATTGGAGACAATTAGATATTGACGGAGATTTTCTAAGTTGTTACGTTGACATTATTTCATGGGCAGATCTTGCTGTTTTCATCGGAATTTTTAGGCTGTGGAGAGGCATGAATTCCCAAAATCTTCTCAACACTGCATTTTGTTAACTGACTCAATTAATTTCTGAACTGCACTCACTCAATAAATTTGTGAACTGACTCCTGTCTGATAAAAAAGTCTATTTATATCTGCAACGTGTTGTCTTCGTAATATCTCCTGCAAAGATCTGTTGTCAAATTCCAGTGATAATCATTTGATAAACGTGTTTTGAAAGATTGCTTAATTAGTAATAGCCATGCAAAAATGTTCTTTGATATTAATTAATAACCATTGCCGTGTTTTTTTTAATGATAATCTTCTTTAACTTGCATATATTTATAATAACATTTATTCTATTGTTGACACTCGCACATATATACACACATATATTAGTTTTAACATTATTTTTTCTTGAATGAAAAGAGATTGGTATGTTTTTCTTTAACGAAAGATTATTTTAATAATATAATTTTAGATAAAATTATATGTGCCTATATCAATATAGGTACAATATATACACGGATTTAACATACAAATTTATACTTTTAAAATTTAGCAAAATAGGTGGACACATTTTTTGTGTGTAATCAAAAAAAAGGGGGAGAGGGACATTTCATTTATATTACATGTATACAGAATTTATTTTTATTGATGTATTAATTTAAATGCTTTTCTGTTTTAAATTTTAGTGATGGGATTTAGTTTTATTAATGTAATATATTTGAGATTAATAAATTATGTTAAGTCACAATCTATTTTAGTAAGTGTTCAGTTATCTCTATATCTCACTCCACATAAATTTGAATTATCAATTCTAGTTTACTATCTGTCCACTCACCACAAGAATGTAAAGAGTACTGAGCAAACATATATTAGTTATTATGATTACAATATCAGGACTTTAAAATTATTATTTCTATATGTTTTGTAGCCGAGTGTTTTTTCTTAAAATATAGTGCAAAAAGTCAACTTCGAGTTAGGTCTTTCAAAAATACTCTGTTTAGGATAGATGTTGCAGACCAATATAAAGATAGATTTAGAAAGAGATCAATAAATATAGCTAATAACTATTAATTTGATCTTTTCCATAATAATGTAAAAAATTGATACCAGAATGTTTGATCATTTATCTTGGCTTGAAATAATTCCATGTGTTGTATGCAGACTTAACATTATTTTGGATTTGTGTGCACCATGAGTGAGGCTGGTAATAATGGATTCTTAAAAAGTATATAATACAATGCCTCCAGCGTTTTTTAATTAAAACACTTGCTACTATGCAATAAATATTGTAATTACACTCTAACTTATCATAAGACAATAATTAAAAAAACAGCTACTCTTTTTGTAACTCATTTATTAATATAAAGACCTGACTAAAACACTTTGATTAAAAAGAATGAATATATAAATCAATCATGCAATATATCTAAATATGTTTCAATTTGATTTATTTTATTATTTGACATTCCTGTGAGTATTCTCAATTTAAACATTCCAACAATGTTTCAAACAAGTGGAAATATGTAATAATTTTACATTCAGTGCTTTAATACCTATAATATTCAAGATTAAGTCCCATGCCACTGTACAATAAGTATTTTAAATATGTTTTAACCCAGTATAAGACAATAATTAATAAGCAAAAAGCAGTCATCCTTTTTTGTGCCTTATTTATTAATATAAAGGATTGTTTAAAACATTTTTATTAGAAAGAATCAATATTTAAATCAATTATATAATATATCTAAATATGTTTCAAATTGATTTCTTTTAATAGTTGACATGTCTGAGAATATGTTCAATTTAAACATTGTCAATAACAATTCAAATGAATGATAATATATAATAGATTATGTCCAGTGTTTTAATATATATATGTATAATATTTGAGATTAAGATTGTACTGGATTATAAAGTATTTAACATATTTAATTTATAGCGACAAGAATCTTCATCTTGAATATTATATATATATATATATATATATATATAATATTCAATATATATATATTGAAACATTGAAGATAATCTGTTACATGTTTTCATTTCTTTGACTCATTGTTGATGGTGGCAAATTTGAAAACACTTTCAGGCATTTTGACTATTGAAAGCAATGAAATTGAAAGATATTTAAATACATTGCACAATTGATTTAAATATTAATTCTCTCTAATTAAAGTGTTTTAGACCAGCCTCTATATTATTAAATCAGACACAAGAAAGGATAGCTGTTTCCTTGTTACTGATTGTCTTATTCTGGATAAAAGAGCATTTAAAATATTTTTTATACTGGAGCATAACTTAATCTTGAATATTATATATTGTAACCATATATTTAATCTAACATATATGTTTTAAAAAATTAATTTTTTTCTATAAGATTATAATAAGTAAATATATTTATTTGCACTATTATAATCAAAATCTTAAGTTATGGGTTTCAATAATATAAGTTAAAGAAATTCAGTGAGCTTATTTAGTTAGCAATTATTTACAAAATTATCTTACATTATTTAATATTTGCTTGAAAGAATAAAATTAGTATTTTGAAACTAAAGAAGAGTTAATCTAATCTACAGCTTACTATGTTTCAAATAGATGTATTATATAAAAAAATTATACTGTCTGAAATGGTTAGTTAACTCTGAAAGATGTTTAACTGTTAATTTCAAAATAAATAGTTTTTAAATAATAGTTATAATTTATTAAATAACAATTTATGTTAGGGTATTTAAAATCAAGGCTTAAAGATAGTAAGTATAAATGATTGAGATTAGTGCTAATTTTCAGTTAGTTTTAAATATTAGTCTGTAACTAATTTATTTTCATTGCATTAAAAATGTTTATATTTAGTGGGCATGTGTGTGAATGTTTAGTGCATGCAGATGAAATATTGAAACTTGGAAAGATTTATTAAAAGTAAATGTATTTTTAAAATGGGTATATTCATTCAGTTTCTAATAATTTAAAAAAATAGCTTGTAAATAATACAAGGAAAAGAGTGAAATGGTGTATTTCAATAAAAAGAATGTTTAATATGAAAATAAATAGATATTTTTATGATTATTAAATAAATGATTTATTATAATAAGTAAGCTGAAATTAAAAAGTTCACTTTTAGTCTAGAGAATCACTTAACCAAATCATCTGGAATGATAAAGTCCAAATTAAAAAAATAAAAATACATTAGTAATTTAAATATTATAATAAATACTAGATTGATTTAAAATATCAAAATG
Source organism: Epiperipatus broadwayi (assembly GCA_028023455.1). NCBI lineage: Eukaryota > Metazoa > Onychophora > Udeonychophora > Euonychophora > Peripatidae > Epiperipatus > Epiperipatus broadwayi. The sequence continues at coordinate 7,224,073 of JAQFVV010006239.1, forward strand.
GCAGAAGAAAATCCTGTTGTGCATGGGTTTATAAAAGAAACACACAGTAATAAAACATCTTAATCTAAATTTTATTATGAAAATTTTAACTTCACTTTAGTTTTGAATTAAGTGATTTTTTTTTTTTAAAATCAACTTAAAAAGTTTAAACTTTATATTTCATTATCATTATACCTGAATAAGAAAAACCATAAGTTATCCATCACAGTATTTCTCCTGAAAGTATATACTCAAAATTCTAACATGTTTCAAAAAAATCCAAAGGAAAAGAGAATTCATATAAGGAAAAATATGTTGTTTCATTTTTATATAAATGTTAGCTAAATTCTGAACTTTGGCTATAAGTCTATCTCTGGCAAGTTTTAACTAACTTTGAATTAGTTTAGTTAATTATTGTTACTAAAGATAGCATCAATATACTTATATTAAGCTAAAATATAGAATTATTAACTTTTATAAAAGTATTAATTCTATAAAAAAGCATACAAAATTGTAATAAAGGACCAATTTATGAAAATAAACCATTTGATTATCATAAGAAAAAGACTTATCCAGATTTTTTCATATTAAAACAATAACATAGCTATTAATTTCATGTTCATTTATTTATTTATTTGAATAGTTTTTTTAAATTTCTGATTAATTAAACATGTTGTTTTATACTTAGAAAAGGAATAAATATAATTTAAATTTGCAGCATTTTAATTAATGTTGTTTTAAAAATCAACTTATTATAATAGTAAATTTCATAAAGAGCAATTTATAATTAAAATTATTCTTTTGTTTGTTACACCTCTGATTCTCATTGCCATTAAAAGTGAGTTTTAGAAGAAACTGCTGTTTAGAATTATCTGCTGTCAGCTCTCATTATTATTTTGAAGTTGTTTAATTTTATTGTGAACATTTTCATGAAATTTATTATAAATCCTCATCTTTGCATATTTTCTATCTTAATGAAGGACTGTGTGTGTTCTGATATAACTTCAAGAAAGAACAGAAATAGGACTTGAACCAAGAGATAATTTCCTTACCAAGGAAAGACATTTAATTTGTAATATAAAGAGGGTATTATCATAATGTATATATATTTTGATATATTTAAAATTATTATTATTATTATTATTATTATTATTATTATTATTATTGTTGTTGTTATTATTATTATTATTATTATTATTATTATTATTATTATTATTATTATTATTATTATTATTATTATTATTATTATTATTGTTGTTGTTGTTGTTATTGTTGTTGTTATTATTATTATTATTATTATTATTATTATTATTATTATTATTATTATTATTATTATTATTATTATTATATAAAAATGTTTATGAGAGTGGTGTTTGAGAAGTGGAATTGGTAAGACATATGATAAAAAGATGTTTTTATGAATTAGTTTTATTGTTTCAAAATTTTCTGTATGATTATTTAAATTATGTAAATGATTATACCTAGAGGTATCACAGCATTTTATAAATTTATGAAAAGTATTTCATGTGAATGAAAGTATTTAAATATGTCGGTGAGAATTTTAAATTGTTTATAAATAAAGTGTTGTCACCATTTTGCAATGATAGTTTTGTCACTATATA